>JACCIX010000850.1:0-145047 GCA_025506515.1 Flaveria trinervia | reverse complement strand
CAATAATTGCCTTAGGATCAGGATTGGCCATTTCTTATAGCCTCCCTCATTGATCGAGAGAATAGGTAGAACCTCTCTACCCATCCTGCCTCGGTTGCTTCGAGCATTGCGTGAAGTTCACCGATGCTCTTGTCCCACCCGTTCATATAACAATTTATTATGAATGTCTCAAACCTTTAGTTAGGCAATCAAGGATCAAATCCTTGGCCGAATACTTTGAGAGAGGATAGTTAAGCATCTTGAGGCTATCAATGTGGCTTTTCATCTTAAGAATATATAAGATGATATCGATTGGGTTTCTTCCATGTGACATGCATAAAGTGCTCGAACCGTTTCGAAGCAATCTACTAAAGTTTGTTGAAGGAACATTTCCTTCAACTAGATTATCATGTCATGTGCCCCATGGTGCTCCAAACCCTTTTGGAGTTCAGGAATCATATTCCCAACATGAGGCAGGATACTTGCACAGAATCCTTAGTATGCCTAATCCAATCGTCAAAAGGCCTTAACATCAACAACGTTGGTTGGTGAGGTATGGGATCGTCAAGGACATAGGCCTTTACTTATTCCTGAGAACGATTCTCAAGTTTCGAAATTGAGTGCATAAGGTAATTATGGTTAGGATGATCCCTCTCGAGAATAGATCTCAGTGATAGGGAAGGGACGATCGGGGTGGTAGCGTTATAGTTAGCGGTCATCACTACAATAATTGACAAAGTTCATTTTAGTATTTCTGATAAATTATTTTAATCGTTAATACCCTTAAATGTCTCATAGACAATTAACAATTAAAATCTAGAATCCAACGTTACATTTAAATGATGGTTAGGTGACCTTTATCCTATTATTTAAATTACAAGGTAGTCAACAGTTGACAATTGCAACCTATTGCAACTTCTAGTCTTATGGGATCGGTTAAACACCATATGTTTAGTCGGAATGTTTAATCCCATCAACACCATCGTACGCCATGCTTTGGTGACCCTAATCACATGGTTTCCAATTCAAGTCGTCCTACTTACACACACATGTGAGTTTTCACATACAAGCGGTTAGGTGACCTTTATCCCACGAGTACGTTAGACTCACCTCAAAGATACAAGTTCCTACAAGTGGTTAGGTGACCTTTATCCCACAAATAGTTCCCAAGTGATTCGAGTGTCGTGTAAAAGGATGGTGATAGACTTGTTACCAAAGGGATTTAAGTATCCATTAATTCTAGACTTTGAAAACTCTATGTACCTTGTAATTGCATGCTTACAAATACTTGGTACCCTATGGTTCTTTTAATAAAACCCATTTTATATGAAATCATTAATCGTTTTAATAACCATTTATTAACACTTAATGATTAAGAGCCATTTTTATATTAGCTTGTTAAGATCATTTTTATTAAGATTGTTTATCGTATCCAAATATCACACAATCATTCACAAAATCACAATCACCAAGCATAATATAAACAACCACATGTGCATAACCATAGCTACTATTGTGACCACACTTTATTGCCATCACAAGTGTGGTCATTAGGTCTTTCCTAAGGGTTAACAACAACACAAAATTAAGATCACAATGGATCTCCCACTTGATGTCACATCCGTATGCTTCAAGTCCACTTTGTGTCTTCCTTTTGTGCTTCCTTCCCGAGCATCTTCTTTTACATAATATATATCCTAATACATATTTTCTAGTAAAAGAGAAATACTCCTAATCTATTATTACTACCCAATGAATAAATAGATAAATTACAAGCACAAAACTTACAACCCAATTGAACGAAATAACCAAAACCAAACATGCAACCAAACCAAAACAACCAAGGTCTAAGCTAGGTATGCACCATCAAATGAAAAATCACAAACATCATTCAACAAACAAAATAAACCCCATCAAACCCCAAAATTTCAGCTAACATAAACTGAAAATTAGGGTTTGTTTGTCCAAACAAACAACAACCAAAACATATCAACCAATTGACATTCCTATCTTTCAAAGTTTAATCAAAAGCATGAAGATATAACTTTGAAAGACATGGGGTTTATTAAATCAACCAAAATCAGCCTCTAATGAGTTGATAAACATCCTTCAAACCAAATTTTACAAGGATAATGATGCTAGTTTCCACATAACCGGCTCTAGATGCCATTGTAGGGGTTTGTTGGACCATTTACAACTTGTTTAACCATTTAAACTATGAACGCAGCAGAAGGAAACCTTAAATCATGTTAATGTTTCTGAAAATTAACATTATTATGTGTAAACAAACAAACCCATAACAAGAGGATCTTTATTATGTGAAGAACTAGCATACAATAAGAAATAACAACCCAAAACGAGTCATACAAACCACCTTTAGTAAAGCTGCTGAAAAACGATTTTGGGTGAAGAAGATGATGATCTTGAACAGCCAAAACACCAAGAAAAGTGTCCTCAAGCATTCATACCCACAAGCATCAAGCATACACCATTCTTGCTAGGATTTGAGCACCAAAACGACCAAGAAGATGCTGCTGGAACATCTTCCAGCCCCAAAACGAACAAAAGGGTGGTGCTGGAACAACTTCCAGCCGAGAATCTCTTCAAGAAAGGAGATTACCTTTTGTTTTGTGGTCCTTGCATGTGAGAGAGGGAAGAAGATGGAGTGTGTGTGTTCTAAGGTTCTAAGACATCCAAGAAAACAAAAGTGGAACCCCATCTAAAAGGGGCGGCCGAAAATCATACCCTTTAAGGGTTCCCCCCCCCCCCCCAAAATTCACTTTTCAATTTTGTAAATTAAATTAAAATAAGTTATGTAATTAGTCCTTTAATTATACAACTTATACACACACACTCCTATTAGTTGATGTTATTTAACCAATTTAAACAACATTACAAATAATATCCATGAACAAAATATCCATATAGGTTGTTCAATCTCATATGCAACTTATTTAGAAAACCCATTTTCTAAATTGGTGAATTTATTTAATTGCATGATCATATCATCAATGAAATATTAATTGGTGTTTGCTAAGCTTGTTATTGGGTTTGACCCGACTTGGATCATGACATACTAACCACATCAATGTTCTATGTGTCTGGGGCATACATGATCCAACATAAACAATACGGTTTTTTTCCCATACTCATTACATGAGTTGTCCAAAAAGATCCACGTGAAGTAACTTCAATGGAGTATTGTTAGTGTTCACCAACTTGGTTTTGTGAGATGCTTTGTGTTGTTTTCCTTTGAGGCACGCTGAACATTGATCAATAAAATTGAATTCTTTTTGAGGAAGACCAATGACATGGTTTCCATTGACTAACTTGTTCATATTTTTAAAGTTAGCGTGCCCCAAACGTCTATGCTAAAGCTATGACTCATCAAATGATGCTTTAGACAAAAGACATGTTTCTTCCTTAGGTGATGAAGAACACTGGTGTAAGACTTATGTATTATTCTTCCTTGGAGTCTTTAAGACAACCCATTCTTCAGGGATCTAAAATCCAGGTTTCAGAATGTAGCAGTGAGTGTGTGTAAATTGAGTGGAATATTTATTGTCACACATCTGAGACACGCTTAGTAGATTGAAATTTAGTTGTTCATAGTAATTCACTCTGTCAAAGCTTAGCTTCCCATTTGTCACAGATCCTTCTCCTGTAATTCTACCACCTTCTGAATCTCCACCGAATGCCACAGTAGTTCCTTGTATGTACTTGAAGTCGTGAAGGAGGGAACGATCTCCAGTCATGTGTCGGGAGCATCCACTGTCTACGTACCATAGGCTATTAGACCTGTTTGGATGAACCTACAAGCAAAAAGAACTAATTAGAATGAGGAACCCAAGCCATGATGGTCTTGGGTTTCCCATTCGTATTCATGATAGTCACCTCCTTGTATTTCCTTCTGAATTGTGATTTGGATGGAGGTGTTCTAGGAGATTTTTGATGATGAATTGGTCGAGTCATCTCATCAACATCTACTGAGGATTCAGATGAATAATGAAATCATTGGTCTCTATTTCTTTGTAAAAATTTAGCCCGAGTTTCATTAACAAAAGTTGGTTTTTGATTAGGAAGGTCAAGTTTGTGTTTCATTGTGAGATGATTTCTTTGACCCTTCTTTAATTCCTTCAAGTTATTTCTTTCATTTGTTGATCTAGGTGTCCAAGATTGAGTATTATGAAGATAAGGTCTGACAGAGTGCATCACAGTAGATGATTTTGAGATGGGCTTGTGTTGGGGAATTCTCAACCCCTTCTGATTAAAGAAACAATCAAATGTATTGTGCTTGTTCATGTCACAGATTGAACAATACTTGTTGAAATAGCAATTTTTGGTGGAGTGATTATTCATATCCTAGATAGAACAATATTGATTGAAGAAGCATTTATCTGTGTTGTGATTTAACATGTCAAAAATATCACAATACATTTGTTTGTTTCTTGAATCAGATTTTTCTTTGTGTGACTCAACTGATATTTTCTTTTGATGAGTCACTTTCTTTTCTTTAGGTGATAAATCAAAATCAGCCATTTTAGTAGTTTGCTTCACAACACTACTTTTGTTCAATTGTCTGGGTTGTTTCTATTTCTTCAACCTATTTCTCACTTCTTTCTCGAACTGGTCAACATATTCCTTGTTACAGTTATCAAACCCAACTTCCTGCTTGAACCTTGATGACTGAGGGTCTAATGATGTTTTATGTGTTGAACTCAGTTTTACAGTTTGTTTCTTTTTTAGTGAAACCTTTTCTGATTTGCTTGAATTTTGTGGAGATATAATCTCATAATCAAAACTACTCTCAGTAGTGGGTTTCACTGTCTTGACATATTTCTTTTTGCCTTGTAAAACGGATGGTATGAATTTTATAAAAGGTACAATTGCTTTTACACGGCTTGATGGTTACATGACACTCACTGTCTTGTCTGAACACTCCTTGATTTTGATTGGGTGACCTAACTTGATCTTATCCTCATTGGTTTCAATATAAACATCAGGTTTGTTTTGAGGATTTGTCACTTGTTTCACTATAGATTTAGGTTCCATAGTTTTAGGTTCAATTGCTTTAGAGAGTGAGATAGAGTCAGGCATGACAGTGTAGTTGTCATTGTATGGTGGAGGACATGAATTATACCCAATCGCTGACATGTCCTTTGGATCCTTTTGGGAATCCAGCATCTCTTGCAGCTTGACTGAAGACATTTGAAACTTTTCAAGTTCCACTTCAGTCATAGATTCTTGAGCTTTAGCTTGAGCTAACTTTTCATTAAGTAGCTCACTCTCAGCTGCAAGAGTGTATTTCTCACCATGCAGTTTTTCTATGTCAGATACGAGAGATTTGATTTTGATTGCAAAGCATTTACTTCTCTCTTCATTATTTCTGACTTCACTTTTTCTTCTTTGATTTTATCTGCCAGTTTATGGTTGTGTTCCCTATACTCTTGTAATTCATTAATACATTTTTCACTATAAAGCTTAGTTTTTACCTCAGTAGGCATTGGAGATGGCCCATCATTAATGTGACCCATAAGAGCATGATTTTGGAATTGTGGCTTGACTTCCTCAACATACACACTCTAGTCATATATCTCATCTTGTTTTATCACAAGGGCTCTGGTAGAAGGCTGACTGCTTGCATGAGCTTGATTTGTCAGCTGTGGTTGATTTTGGTATGTTTGTTGATGATAAGAATCATGATACTGCTATTGTTTATTGTTGGAGTGATAGCTTGAGTTGGGCTGTGATGATGATTGTCCTGGAGAGTTTCTTTGATAGTTATTTCTCTTGGGGCATTGCACTCTCTCAAGAAATGGCCAGTCATGCCATAGTTAAAGCATTTCACCTTGCATTTATCATATCCAAGTCTTGTGTTCTCATTCAGGCTTAACTTTCTTCCTTTTCTGAAGAATTTCTTGGCTCTCATGGCAATCATTGCCATTTGCCACTGTAGATCCATTTCCTCCACATCATCAGGATCCATTTCTTCTAAATCTTCCTGAATTAGATGAGTAGAAGTTAGTCTTCCTCCCAGGTAGGCTTCAAAGCTTGCAACAAAGGCATTGTAAGTTGCCTTTTGCTCTTCTGATCTTGAGTCTTCAGGAGAGGTTTGAGGAGCAGTAAAGACTTTAGGTGCTTGTTATGAATTTGATGGATGATTGATTGGTAGAGTTGCAACGAACCCAATATTGTTCATTTGATCTCTTGATGAGATGAAATCATCTTCCTCAGTGATGAAATCATTTTCAACAAAATGAGATTCTAAAGGAAATTTGTAAGCCTCAATCACTCTTGGTCCACCAAGATCTCTGCTTCTTTCATCAAGTTCCAAAGCTTCAATTTTGGCTATCATAATGTCTAAAGTGGTACTCTAAAGATCAAGAGTATTTTTCAGCATGGTTACATTTTGTTTCCAGCTTTCAGGGAGACTGCGAAGCATTTTCTTGTTAAGTTCTTTGATCTTGTAAGTGACTCCCATGATTTCCAAGTCATTTACCAACTGTACAAATCTTTACAATTGTTTAGATATTGATTCTCCTTTGGTGTGATGGAATATTTCATACTGATCGACCAACTTGTCTTTGTTGATTTCAGCCACCTCACTGCTTCCTTCACACATGATTTTTAGTGCATCCCAAACAGCTTTAACAGTTCCATACTTTTCCAATCTTTTCAGCACATCCATCTTGAGTGCTTGAGTCAAAATTGTGTATGCTTTGAGGTCAATCTTGATTTTCTTATAGTCATCTTCATCCAGAGTTAAGTCTTCAATGGGTATTCTAGCAGTCTTGTAAAGTGCAGCTTGAGCTGTTGATGGAGTATGAGGGATGTGTGGACCCTTGCATATTGAAATCCATAAATCAGGATCTACACTTGTGATGTAATTTCTAAACCTTATTCTCCACTGTTTAAACTCAGATTTGTGTTTAAGCATGGGAGGCTTAGGTGTATGACCAAGTTCAGAGTAACTGTTAGAATCCATTTTAATTTGTGTAAATATAGATTTAGTTGATTTTAAGATTGATTATGTTTGATGAGTCCAACTTGTTCAAGCAGTTCTTTCGAGGTTCATCAGTTCTATAATGATTTTCATGCTGTTTGATAGGAGTATTCTTGCTGTGTACTATGTAGAGATGATGATATCCACTGCTAGCAACTTGATTACGAGATCAATAGAATTCTATTCAGTCTGTGCACACATCTGAAAGAGAATCGATAGCTAAAGCTCTGATACTAATTGGCTGGGTTTGAGTAAGAGTGATATTCTTACTTTGAATCAATTATGGTAATCAGTCAATGATTGAGTGGCAGAAACAAACAATCAAAGAACATTCAATGCAAGAAAAATACTCATCAATGTTGTTTGTATTGATATATGAAAGTTGATAAATTACACAGAATAATTACAACAAAAATTCTCTATCTATCAGCCGTCACCTCATGTACGAGGTATCTATTCTATTTATAGGTAGACAAGATGCCTTTTACAAAATGACTAAACTACCCTTGACCTATTACATCATAACTAGTCTAAGTCTTCATCCGCATCTTTGTTTGGACTTGAGGGATTTCAGAAGAACAATCATCAAATCACCCATTGAGTTGGCATGTATGATCCTTTCAAGGGTCCAACACAAGTTTTCATCAATTTCATTTCAAAATAGTGTGTATTTGACACGGGATTTGAATGAGTTATGTTGGTTATTGGTTGGCGAAGCTCTGTTAATCATCAAATCTCAAATTCATTGAGTTTTTGATGATTTCAAATTGATTTCATGTTGAAAAAGGGTTCAAACTTCGTCCAGTGAAATTAGACGTTTATCTGGTGAAACTAGAGATTCTTTGTGCGAAACTATTGGTGTTATCACTATTAAGATTGTTTCTTGTTGTTCTGCGAAACTAATCTCTTTGAATGAAAGTTCATCAGTGCTTGTGAGGGTTTAACAAGAGATATTACTGCCGAAAGTATCATTGAACGAAAGTTCAAACTTGTTTCGTGCGAATTTATCGACGAAACTAAGCTATTTCTGACATTCGGCTAGCAAAACTGTTGCCAAAATTGTCAGTGAAATCACAACAACTCAGCGAAACTAGCTTTCTCAGCGAAATTGTTTGCGAATTCACCTTTCTTCAGTGAAACTACTTCATGTTCAGCGAAATTGCTCCTTCTTTTGCCGAAATTACATCAATCCCAACGAAACTACCATGTCAAAGTTAACCTCACTCACTGTTGCCAATCTTGAAAGTGTTGCTCCCAATAGGCCACCGAGACTTAGTAACGGGGATAATTTCGAGGATTGGAAGAGATGTCTCAAAGCTTTCTTCTTTTACACTCATCACAACCATGGGAGTCGATTTTTTCTGGTCTTCTCATACCAACTGTCACTGTTGGTGATATTGTCTCTTAAAATAATGACTCGTCTCCTTTCATTTAAAACGATATGAAGCTGATCGATCGTAACCAGAAAGCTTTTGGTGCTTTAACTCTATGTCCAGCACCAGACTTCTATAATCAATTTGCGGAGCATAAAAATGCTAAGTCCCTTTACGATGCCCTATGTGAGTTCTATGATGGTAACGATGACCGGTAAAGGATAAGAGCATTCAAGCACAAAAGGAATTCAATTCCTTTGTGGGATACAAAAATGTGAGTCTCACAAATTGCTTTTTGATAGTTTCAAGTACCTTGAATAAATACGATGAAAAACTCTCCAATAGTAAACAAGTAAACATGCTACTAGACTCTCTCCCATCTCAATGGAATCTTCAGGTGAGAATGCTAAAGCAAGAAAGAGGGTTCACAGATTACAAGCTAATGGATATTATCAATAAGCTTAAATCTTTTAAGTTGGACATGAAAAGACAGGAATTTAACGAGACCATGATGCCTACATCTGGTTTTACTCAAAATGCTGCTTTAGTATCATCCACTGCAAGCTCTCAAATACAGACTTCAATTCAAGGAGGAGTTAATACATGTAAATTTTCAGGAGGAAACGTTACTCGTGGAAGAGATCAGGCTAATACTAAGGCAAATGTTGAAACTTTAGTTCGATCAGAAACAATGGCTCTTTTTGGAATGTTTGTTCAAAGTTATGAATTACTTGTGGTTGGAGAGTTAAAGGGAAAGGAACGACAATCGAGGATATGTATCAGGTGGATCCTGATGATCTAGAAGAAACTGGCATTCAGTGGCAAATGGCAATGTTGACTCTTAGAGCTCGAAGATTTATGGAGCGCACTGGGAGAAAGAATTTCGGAGGCCAAACTTCAAATTCAAAGTTGGCATTTGATAAGTCCAAACTGAGATGTTTCAACTGTAAACAATTGGGACATTTTAAACGTGAATGTCCATCACCAATTGTCAATGATTCCAACAATTCAGGAGTTCCACGATTAACCATTGAGAGGGAGAAGGAATATATGAATCACAAAAAAGAGACTGCCTTGATTTCTAACTTTGATTAGAGTGCAGAATTTAAGGAGACAAGGGTTGATATCCATCACGCTTTGGTGGCTGAGTTTGTTAAAGGAAAGGGGACAGTAGACTATGTAGATGAATTCGATCTATTGAAGGAATTCAAAGATGAGGCTGGATTGTCTGTGAAAAAGAATGGAAAGAAGGATGAGAGGATGAAAGAAGGTAAATCTAAAGAACTAAAGAAGGAAGGAAGTCCATCCACTAAGCAGGGAAAAGAAAATGATGATACTACTACCACTGTTGAGGAAAGTAAGTCAAGTACCTATTCAAGGAATTCAAAGATGAGGCTGGATTGTCTGTGAAAAAGAAAGAAAAGAAGGATGAGAGGATGAAAGAAGGTAAATCTAAAGAACTAAAGAAGGAAGGAAGTCCATCCACTAAGCAGGAAAAGATAATGATGATACTACTACCACTATTGAGGAAAGTAAGTCAAGTACTTCGGTGTGCCAATGTGAAAAGGCTTTAGCAGTAGAAATAGTGGTGATGGATTTCCATATAAGGTAATTCAACATATGTGTTCTTCTGCTTGCAAAATTAGATTGTTTGGGATTTATAAAGCTAATCGTTATTAACTGATAATGAGAAAGATTTAAAAAGAACTAATGAGGAACTTAAAATCAATGAATTAAAATATTTTGTTAAACTAAACAAAGCCTTGAAAGAAAATGATCAGATAAAATGAATTGTTTTGGAAAGAAATGTTAAGATTAATACTTTGACTGAAAGAGTTGCTCTTGCTGAATTTGAAACAAGCAAACTTCAGTCAAAGTTAAACAAATGGACCATATCTGTAATGATACATGATGATTTATGTAAATCTCAAAGGGGAGCTAGGATAAAACAGGATTGGGATATGAAAATGTTAAGGTTTATCCTTCACCAAGTACATATTGTTATTCTCCTATGCCTGTTCCTCATCCTTCTAATGATTTTATCAAATCAGATACTAATAGTATGTTTGCAGGTTTAGAGGGTGTTAATCCAAGCATGTTCGTGAGGACTACGACTATGGACCAACTAGTGCACTTGGATGCTCTAGTATTAGTACACATGATTTTCAACATTCTGTTTTAGATCATAAATCTAGTTAAATTATGTTATTGTTTCTAGTAAACTTGTAACAGACACTGTCGCATCATGTTCTCATGATGTTTCTATTTCATCTTTAAATTCGGTACACTGTGGTGATGCTTCTTGTTCTGATTATGATAATGGTGCAACTGATCTGATTAAAAAGTCTAACGAGAGACATAAAACTAATTGTTTTGACAAATTATTTTCTAATCCAATTCTATTTTTTACTCCAATGAATATTTCTTTATCAATGAAAGAACAGTAACTTCATCTCAACCTAGCACAAGTGGTACTAGTACTACTTGTACTTCAGATGATCATTCATCTACTTTTGTAAATAATAATTCTTGTTCACATAAACTCCAATCTTGTGGCTTGTATATGACATATAGTGACATTGATTCTAGTGTGTCTGAATGTGATGAGGAAATTCACATTGATCATACTCCTATCTCATTAAATAATAGACCTAGACACAAACCACACTGTTTCAGGTGTGGCCAAGAGGACCATCTTATCAAGAATTGTCCTACACTACATCATGTTCATGTAAATAGGAACTATTTTGGAAATAAATTAACAAAATTAGTTAATAATTTCTTTTGCAAGAAATCTGCTTCTTCTAAAGCTAAAATTGTTCAAACTTCAGTTCTTATCTCACTGGTTAATTAGTTCTTTATTTGATTGCAGGAGTCATCTACTAACATTGTAAACAGCGTATGGCGTGTAGATAGTGGATGCTCCAGACGTATGACAAGGCTAAAAGATTTGTTGAGCAATTATCGAATTATAAATGGAGGATACGTTGCTTTTGCTAACGACAAAAAGGGTGGAAAGATGATTGGTCAAGGAGAAGTCTCTAATGGTTCTTTAACTTTGGAGAAAGTTAACTATGTCCCTGAGCTTGTGTTTAATCTCTTGAGTGTCTCTCAAATCTGCGATAAAGACATTCCAATCTTGTTTAAATATGATGAATGTCTATTTCTAAAATCTGAGATTGATATTCCAGAAGAATCGATCCTTATGCGTGCTCCATGAAAGCATGATACATATCTTCTTGATATGAATTCAAGGGAGTCAAACTCTACTTCCACCTATCTTCTTTCAAAAGTTTCAACCTTTGAGTCTTTGTTATGGCATCGCCGATTGGGCCACATTAATTTTAAAATAATAAACAAATTAGTCAAAAAAAATCTTTTTAGAGGACTTCCTTTAAAAGATTTATCTATGAACGATAAATGTATGGCTTGTCCCAAAGGCAAACAATATAAGAACCCACATAATCCCAAACTTGAAACTAGCATAACTTGTCCTCTCGAGTTGTTACATACTGATTTATTTAGCCCAATCAATGTTAAATCAATTGCTAAAAAATCTTTCTGTCTTGTTGTTACACATGATTTCTCAAGATATTCATGGTTGAGATTTCTTGCTCACAAGGGAGAGGTTGCTGAGGAATTGCAGAAGTTAATACTTTCAATCGAGACAATAAATAAGAGAAAGGTTCTGGCTATGAGAAGTGACAACAGTACTAAATTCAAAAATCAGATTCTTGATTCGTTCTATGTTGAAAAGGGGATTGTTAGCAATTTAGTGCTGCAAGGACGCCTCAACAGAATGGTGTAGTTGAACGAAGAATCACACCCTTATTGAAGCTGCTCGTACAATGTTGATAGACTCATCATCACCTATTATCATTTGGGCTGAAGCAGTAAACTGTGTCTCATACGTTCTAAACCGAGTGTTGATAGTCAAAGGCAAAATGAAGACTTCTTATGAACTTTTTCATAAACGGAAACCTTTAATTGACTTATTTCGACCATTTGGTTGTTCATTCACTCTCTTGAATACTCAATCCGAAAAGACAAAGTTCGGTGCCGTGTCTGATGAGTGTTACTTTGTCGGTTATTCTTTTTCTCAAAATGCTTATCGGGTATATAACAAGAGAACACGTATCCTTGAAGAGTCGTTCTATGTTGATTGGCAGGAGTCTAACTCTTCTCATGTTCGATCGGAACCAGCATGGTTCTTTGACTCCGTTACTGTGTTTAATTGTTTTAATCTTCCGGTTTTCAGCGATGATACCTCCATCTCAAATGTTCTAACAAGTATCATTTCTTCAACTCCATTTCTGGTTATTCCTCCTGTCCATTCCACCTCTTCAGCAAATGATGCCACGTTAGTTTATGTTGCATCATCATCATCATCATCATCATTTGATCTTTCCTCGCCACCTGTTTCTACATCCTTCCTTCATCTCCAACATCTATCTCACCATAGTCTGTTCCATCTCTCCCACCCTCATCTACTCATTCACAATCTGTCAGCGAATCATCTCCAAACATCTTGCCTTCATCCACTGATTTCAAAACCTTGAAGGATCATCCTCATGATTACATCATTGGATCTATCACTGATGGAGTACGGATGCAGAGTCAATCTAGTCTGATTAATATTTGTCTCTTCTCTTGCTTTATCTCTCAAACTGTTCCAAAAACATTCATATAGCTCTCCAAGATCCTTGCTGGGTGGAATCAATGCAACTTGAACTTCAACAATTCAGAAAGCTACAAGTATGGACTTTGGTTGACCTCCCTCCAAACAAATGCCCAATTGGCATGAAATGGGTCTTTAAGAACAAACCCGATGATCGTGGTGTTGTGGTACGTAAAAAATCAAGACTGGTTGTGCAAGGATTTGCTCAAGAAAAAGGGATTGACTATACTAACGTCTTTGCTCATGTAACCCGTCTTGAAGCAATAAGGATTTTTCTTGCTCATGCTGCTCATAAATAGTTCGAGGTCTATCAGATGGATGTCAAGTGTGCTTTCCTTTATGGAGACATTGATGAGGAGATATATGTCTATCAACCACTAGGTTTTGAGGATCCTGATTTTCCCAACAAAGTTTATAAGCTTGACAAGTCTCTTTATAGTCTTCATCAGGCGCCAAGAATTTGGTATGAGACCCTAACATAGTTTCTCTTAAGCAATGTTTTCTCTCGTGGCACCATTGATAAGACTGTATTCAAGAAAGAAGTGAATGGTGAAATGTTGATTGTCCAAGTTTATGTTGATGATATTCTTTTTCGCTCTACCAATTCTCAATTATGTCGAGAGTTCGAGGAGGTGATGCGTAGTCGTTTTGAAATGAGTATGATGGGGGAGATGTGCGTTTTCCTTGGATTACAAGTGGAACAAAAGCCAGAGTGCATTCTTATTCATCAGGAAAAGTATGATAAAGACATTTTGAAGAAATTCAAGACGGATGACGCTTCCCCTTAAATGACTCATTTTTCCGCTTAAACGTCCCTCACTCCCAATGAGAACGGGAAACCTGTTGATCCTCATCTCTATAGATCTATGATAGGCTTCCTTATGTATCTTACAGCAAGTCATCCCGACATCACTTTCGCTGTAGGATATTATGCTCGATACCAGTCTGCCCCAAAGGAGTCTTATGAAAAAGCCGTCAAAATAATTTTTCGTTATCTCTAATGCTCTTCTTGTTTAGGACTTTGGTATTTCTATGGCGGGAATTTTGATTTAGATGCTTATTCAAATAGTGATTCTAATAGTTGCAGGTTAAATAGAAAATTGGTAACCGGAGGATGTCAATACGTGGGCAATTGTCTGGTTTCATGGCAAAATAAGAAACAAACCATTGTTTCCCTCTGTACAGGGGAAGCAAAATACATTGTGGCCTCTAGTTGTTGCTCACAAGTTCTTGGATACAACACCAGATGATTTACTATGGAATCAATTTTCTCCACACAACATTGTTTGTGACAACCAAGCCGCCATCAAAATCGCTAAAATCCTATTCATCATTCTCGAACCAAGCATATCAAAACACAGATTCATGCAATTCGTGATGCACAGGAAAAAGGTTTTGTCGATATTATTCCCATTGACACTAAAAATCAAAAGGCAAATCTTTACACAAAAACATTTGATAAACCTTGCTTTTATGAATTGATCTCTATGCTAGGGCTAATATCTTTTTAAACCACTTTTAATTTCTCTTATCTTTATAAAAAGGGGGTTTTCAAATATAAAAATTTAGGGAGAGAGTATATAAGTAATACATAAAAAAAACTAGGAACTTGATTTGAGATGACGAAAAATGATTGTATATCTTCTGGATATGCTCGTTTGTGCATGACTGGCGTTTAAAATGAGAAATGATAGTGACTAATGTTGCTTTCTGATTTACATCTTATATTTAAATTGCAAATAAAATAAAATCAAATAGATTCTTAAAACAATAAGCTTCGTAGACTCAGCCTAAAAATAAAGTACACAACAACATAATGATTTAAATTAAAATCTTTGCTTGAGGATGTCTGGACTCACGCAATCATTATGGCCTGCACGATAACTGAGTCGCGACAAAAATTGGATTCAGAATCGATCTTTCACCAACCATGTTACAATTTCTCTGTGCATTGCTTGGTGTATTATGTGTCTCGCGATTGTGCTAATCTCCTCTGCTGCACCGTAGTACTGACCTGGAGTGATGATCTCCTTTGTTGTATGATAGTACTGACCTGGAGCTCTCATCCACACATGATTAAAGCGTCATCTCCTTTGTTATACGTGAGTATAGACCTGGAGCTCTCACCATTTTAGTCTAAGTCGTGTCAAATCATCTAAATTATGAACTCATCTCAGAATGACATATTCTGACGATAATCACTTTCACGCTAATGCACAAGCCTTGTTCTATAAAGATCACCACATTCAAGAAATCCTGAGGTTGGGTGAGGGTTTTTGCCAAATAAGTGTGGGGTCCTAACATTCTAAAGCATCTAATCGAACCTTAACGAATCATCTGCTGTTTGTTGAAAAAGATAGGGCATGGGTTTTTGTGGACAAACATATCAGCAATCGTTATTGATATGTTTGAGAATTTCAAAATTTCTTCAAAGACTATGATTTTGATTCAATTATTAGTATGATCTCATTTCTTGTCGATGAATAACGTCATCTTTGTGCTAATGTATATCTTGAGGATGTAATCTTTGATCGATTTAGATCTCGGTAATTTATTTTAATATTTAAAAAAATGGGAAACTATACTTTCGCTAATTGTTTCGCTAGACGAAATTGCAATTTCATTCAACATTTTCATCCTGTGCGAAGTCATTTTCGACCTGACTTTTGCTTGGCGAAATTGCAGCTTCGCTTGGCGAAACTGTAGATTCGTTTAAGCTTGTTTAATCTTAGACCTTGTGAGTATATTTGATCAAAACTCTTCGGAACCTTAGTTGTTCTTCCAGCAAAATTGTCGATAGTCTAGTGAAACTAAACGAAAGTTCTTGAGTTCTCAGCGAAAATGTGAGGTGATCTTGTCCGAGCAAACTTAACAGTTTTGCTAACTAAATTTCGGTTTCGCTCTGCCGAAACTATTTTTTCGGCTTGTTGAATCTACCTCACTGTTTGGGCGAAACTGATGTGCTCTTGCTGGTGAAACTATACATCGCCTGCCGAAACTAAATATCATCATGCAAAACTATAGTTTTGGCCAGCGAATTTAATTTGATTTTTGGCTATTCTTTATTCTTTTATTATTTTTGTACTTAATATTTTTTTCCAATGTATTCCATCTGTATTTCAGGTATAAATGGCTAATCTAAAGTATGATAAGATAATTACATTACAACCATTTTGGATGATACACATCCTAAAGCAATAGGATTTAGAGACTATATATGGTGGCTACAACGATCCCCTATAGCTTATGCTATCTCTCATTCTACTACCGTCTATGATCTACACATCAGAGACTTTTGGAGATCAGCTGAATATGATATGAGAAGGAACACCCAAAGGCTCACTGCTAAAGTGTTGGAGAATGAGGTGACTATTACAACTGAGACAGTTTCAAGGATCCTAAGACTAGAACAAAAGATTTAGGAGAGGAGGTTACTATGTCAGATGCTGAGGTGTTCGCAGCATGATAGCTATTAAGACTAGAAAAGAGATAAGAAGTTCTTTCTCTCAAAGGAATGCAGATTCATTACCACATCTTTATTTTGTGTTTAGATCACCGTAAAGGTGGATCAGATAGGCTGAACATAGACTGGGAAAAAGCTATGGTGCTATGCTGTAACGGAGAAAAGGCAAACATTGCAAGGTTGATATTTGCATGTATGACAGAGAATATGATGGCACTGAAGACGGATATGTGGCTTCTGTATCCTAGATTTCTTCAGATGATCTTTGATGATCTAATTCCAAATGTGCCAAGACACGGGGAGGTGAAAAGGTTGGTGCAGATGAACCCACGATTTTTGTAGACTGTTGTGCCATCCACAATGACTTTAGCGGGAAGATCACCCATCTGTGGGAAAATATGTACCCACCTGAAAGATGGAACTACATTAGGAGGGTGGACGAGTCGAAGAATAAGAGATCTGAAGAAACTAGAGCACAACAGACTGATGCTGCTAAGAAGCAAAAGAGATATGCAAAAGAGAAGGATTATGATTTTGAAGATGAAGTGAATGAAAGGGCTGAAGAGATAAGGGTTGAAAAGGAGAGAAGATCGTATAAGAAAGCTGATATAGGAGAATCTGAAAGGAGAACTAAACAGACACATCAAGCATTCACTAAAAGACCAAGGAGGAAAGAAAGAGAAGCTTAGATGAGGATATGATTGGTAACCTTAACAACTCACTGGATAATGAATTGAGCATGATTAAGACCAAACTCACTAATCAAGAGATGCGGGAAAGTCAAAAAGATGAATTGATAGAGAGAATGAAGAAGATGCTAGTAGATCAAATCTTGCTGCTATAGAAGCAGTTTGAGGAAGTTACTCAGTTGAAAGTTGATGCCGGCCTACCCAATCAACTAACTCAATCTGAGTTAGATGATTTAACTAATACTTCTAAATACCCATTCTTGAACATGGGTACCTCTTCTAGGGCAGGAGAGGGCACATTTGGTGCAGCAATTGCTGGTGCGGAAGGATCTGGAATAAGGAATGAAGATGAAGGTAGGGAGAATGAGAGGAGATTCTGGAGGCTAGGTTTGTGAACATGGGATTTGATATAGAAAAAGATCTAGATGGAGAAGAGGTTGTGAGGGAGAAGTCGGTTGAAGGAGATGCTGAGATAGTAAAAGGGCTAGATGATGAACAGGAGGACGATGAACAACTAGTAGATTATGATTCTCAGCCAGAATTTTATGAAGTTGATGAGAGACCATTGATATATGTAGCCAAAAAGGGAGAACTAGATGAAGATGTCTTTGAGATGGATAAAGAAGAATGGTTTGTTAGAGAGAAGGAGCCTGAAGAACTAACTCCCCTTTTCGAAAACTTGGAAGGGTTGAGTGAGCCTGATAAGAGGATTGTTAGTTTGTGTTATAACCCCAGCCTCAAGATGTTCATGATCAAGAGGAGAGGGGGTGAAATTAGTTACATGCATAACAGGAAGGCATTCAAGGCCTTGCCAAAATGAGATCTAGGGAGGCTGGCGGCTCTGCCATTACTTAATGCCAATCTTAGTGAACGAGCCAAACTTTTGGAGAAAGAGATTAAGAATGGCTTAAATGACAACTTTGAGTCTTTTGGATACATAAAATCATAGAGGAAACAATCAAAGAAAGACAAAGATTGGGAGACTGGAAAAGGAAGAATTGGCCTAAGGGTAAAACCACTGAAGACTGTGAATAGAGTCAGGTTGGCAAATCCCCTTCCCTAACAGTTACAAAATTTTGAAAAATGGTTTTATTAAATAACATGGGGGAGGCGGTGATAAGAGTGAACAATGGTATAGAATTTAAAGTCTTTGACGCTATGGAGCTTTTTAGCATTTGTCATGAAGATTTGCTGGTTTTGTGTGAGAATCATATCAAGGTTAGGATGGGTGAAGAGACAAGGAAAGAAGCCAGTCTGTTTACGACTGTGGCAAATAAGATTAGAGGAGTGAGAGCGAAAGTGAAAAGGCTTGCAGAGAGAATAAGGGTTCAAGATGATCTGAACATGGACATACAAGATCTGACAAGGCAGTATGGGCAAGCTAGTGCTCATCCCGAAGGGGCTCATGAAGCAGGAAGAGTCCACGGAGAATCATTTGCTGAAGCCCCTAAGGAGGTTGTTGCAGGATCTGTTGAAGACAAATCAAAAGCAACGGAGGATACTGGAGCTGAGATGATACGTCAAGACGAGTGAAGGTGGTGAGTTCCAACCTAGGGGGAGTATTGAAGATCATGCATAGGTTGGACTCACCTTAGATTAGAATGTTTATTTTTTGCTTGTAATAGGTATTTTGTTAGTTTCCTTTTGTATGTAATTAGCTTTATGTAGTTTTGCAGTACATCGAAATAGTGAGCGAAACTATAGTTTCGCTCACAGTCAGCTGTTTAGTTCGCTCGACGAAACTGTTGTTTCTGCCGGGTGAAACTACAGTATTGGCAAAACAGTTTCACTGATAGCGAAACTAAGACTGTTATATATAGTTTTGATTATTATCATTGTGAGCTAATCTTGCAAAAACCCTAATCGTTTATCCTTGTTGCATGTTCAATCTGTAAAGAGGAATTTCACTGAAATATCATTGTGCTTTGTTATTGATTGTATTGTCCTCATTGTCTTACCTTGATTAAATTGTTTATGTTCCTAATCTTCTTTGTTCACCTTGTCTATTGTTTGTATTTGATATTGAACGATTCAACAACTCATTTGTACTGAAAAACGACCGAATGGACCAACAATCTCAAAGACACCATAATTTCATTTTATTAATGATAAGGGACCCTCAACCATTTAACTTATCCGCAGTTCTTAGTTCTTCCACACATTTTCTACGGATTCTATATACATCTATGGATGACTTAAATTTTCACAGGTTACCAATCTAAGATATTTCCATAGTACTGATTCATCCACAGTTTACCAATCTACAGTTTGACAAATTTTATTAAATTTTCAAATTGTAGCTTCTACTGATGCTTGAAATGGCTTCTTCTGATGCTTGAAATGCACTGTAGCTTCTGCTAATGCTTGAAATGCACTGTAAGAAACTTATTTTATTGTATCATCCAATCCACTAGTTAAAACCATTTATTGATTTTGGACCTTATTGATTTTGTATTCATGACAATTGTGTACAAGAATGTTTAAATTTTAAAAACCTCACGTATCCAAGAGCCAAGATGGTGCTCAGGTTTTAATTTTTTCAAATTGATAATGGAATTCACGAATCTATTGTGTAAATTTCATGATTCTACTCCCCCTAAATTTTTTATTAATGATGAAAGAATGTATTTATCATAAATTTCTAAAACGATTATAATGAAGAACGTGTGGTCGTTTGGTAATGCACAAGCATATATATACACATATAATGGGATCATACTATAATACTAAGCCTCTTCCTAATGAGTTATTTTGTTGAATTGGTAACTGATCTTAGTTCTGATTGCAAGTATATTATCCACTTAAATCCATACAAGAGTTACTGTATCAACTATGCATGTTGTTTATCATGTTTTCATGTTGCCTAGTTAATAACTGTTGTGGGTTTCACATTCAATTCACATAGAGTTTGTCCCCCCTTTGTGAGTCAAATCATCACTTTTCACACTTAGTAACTATGTACTTTAAGTTATAAGTTCTATCTTGAGATGCATTGCACATCTCATTAATGCATTGATATAAAAGTTCTAGATTAATGTACAGTTGATCACATTGGATTCTTTTAAGAGATTAGATATGATCATCATCAGGTCACCAGGTCTTTACTCACGTAAAACAGAGTGCCTTTAACCAAGGTCTTTGTTTACACAAAATAGAGGGATGATGATGATCATGATCTTTTCACCATTTGGTTATTGACAAGCAACATGGTGATCATACACTCATGTCTTTGTTTACACAAAAAATAAAGGGAGTATGATCTGCAAATATAAAGTGTTGGTACATAGTGTGCTTAGATGAGTGATTTGATCACATCAGAAAAATACTCACTTTCTGTATCCTCAAAATGAAGATTCTCACAAACAATCACTTTGCATTATGTTTGGCATGCACTAAGTCTAGTTTCCACTCAAGATGAACCTACTCACATATCAAGAAACTAGCTCAAATTTTAATGATATTTAAGAATTTAAGAAGATGCAAAGACATAATGTACTATCATTTCCCAATCTATGTCATGCTATAGCATCATTATATGCTTTGGAAGATACTTCAGAAGTTTTTTCTGAAGGTAATCTATTTATTACTATTTACAGGGATAGACACATGCTTTTCTTTGTTTGTTCATAATGATTAATCTAAGTTAATCATGCCCGGAGAATTATTTAGAAAATTAAATCTAACTGAATCAAAGGCTTTAGTGAATAAATCAGCAAGTTGATTTGGTGTATCCACTTTGACTAAGTTGATCAAACCTTTTTATGAGCAATCTCTCAAAAATGGTATCTTATTTCAATATGCTTTATTTTACTATGATGCACAGGATTAGCAGTTATAAACATAGCAGCTGAATTTTCTATGTAAATTGAAGTTTGAAGGAAATTGTAACCATAGTCAAGCAATTGATTTTGTAACCAAAAGACTTGAGAGCAACCAGCTGAAGCGGCTATGTACTTAGCCTCAGCTATGGATACAGATACATTGATTTGCTTCTTGCACTGTTATAAAACTAGTCGTGGTGCTATGAATTGACATCCACCAGTTGTGGAATTTCTATTGATATTGCATCCACTGTAGTCAATGTCTGAATAGGAGTGGAGTGTGAAGTCACCATCCTAGCCTACTTCAGTCGTGCGGATGGATCAACATATTCGAAGACCCTGACCTATAAATACCACCTAATTCATGGAAAAACGTAACAATTTCAAATACCTACGCACATAATCGTACCTAGCCGTCGAGAGACTCAAGAAAACCTATTCCAAGTTCATAGATCACAGTTGATCTTGTTTTTATCGCTCTTAACTTTTCTTTAATCGTTAGATTGATCTGAACTGTGTTCTTCCTGTTTGGATTGCCAATCAAATAGGATTCCGCACTATTTGATCTGGTATATGCATAGAATCAGTTAGTACTCCGTACGTACACAGTCATCTAACAAGTGGTATGAGAGCCTTGGCTCTTGATTTTGCGTGTGATTTAATCGGTTTTGGTGTAAAAATCACATTTTTCATTCAACAAACACCATCTTTTTGAGTAAAACAATGTTTTTGATGTCTCCAGATCTAAACGTTCACGTTTTTCGGCTTATGGCAGATTAGGGTTCATGAAAAAACCGTTTTTTGTGTCAAAGTACCAAAAAACCATCAAATTTTCAAAACCATCAGCCTCTAGTCGCACGATTGAGTTAATCGCACGACTGAAATCAATCGCACCTCCCATATGCACGATTGAACTCATCCGCCCATCCATTCGTACAACTGAACAATCTCATTCGCATTGTCCATCCGCTTTTGTCCAATCGCACGACTGTTCATCCGCACTTGTCCAATCGCACGATTGATTCATTCGCATTTATTCAATCGCCCGATTGACCCATTCATACCTCTCCATTCTCATGAGTGAATAAGTTACAGTTTGAAGTTTAAAGTTCATAGACATGGAAGATCAGTACTCAGTGTTTACTGTCGGAAGGGACTCACGGATCCAGAACCTTTTACTTCTGGAAAATGAAATTGGGAATCACAATAAGGCCCCTAAACAGATAACGTTAGATGATTACCCACAATAGAAGCAAGGTTCGAGATATATCTAAATGGAGTTGATCCCAATCTGTGGGAATCTAGCGAGACAGGTTATAGCATGCCGGTTGGTACTAATGGGGTTAAAATTACTTTGGTCGGCATGACTGATAGCCAGAAAGTGAAATACAATCATGAAAAGAAGGTGTATGCTTTGCTGACTCTGTCAATTCTTATGGACATATTCCATCAGTTTTCTGAGAACAAACAAACAAAGAAGTTATGGGAAGCTCTGGAAAAATGGTATGACAGGAATGCAATTTTGAAGGCATTAAAGGAAAAGGCTCTAAAGAAGAAGTTTGATAACTTCTCTTTGATAGGAAAAGAGGGCCTGGATGACATCATCAACCGATTCTACCAATTGATGAGTGAGCTGCACAATCATGGGGTAACCACGTCCATGGAAGACAAGGTGTCAAGTTTTGCAGATGGTTGCTAGAGAAGTGGGTCTCGTTTGTGTAAAATCTAAGACAAAATGATATGCTTGCGAAGTTGGATATTAATGATTTCACTTTGAAGTTGAGAGAGGAAGAATTGAGGACGAAATACAGGTCTCAAAAAGGATCATACGATGAGAACCCGTCACTCTATAACTCATCTCCCACTCCAACAAGTTCAGGAGCACCACTTAAAACGACATTTATGTCTAGTTCAGCAGCTCCTTTCCAAGCCACTACTTCAGGATCTGACACGCTAGGGTCATCTTGCACCCAATATATAGTACCTAAAGCTAATGCTACGAAGTTGAAAACCGAGAATCTCAGTATATTACTGTGGAGGTTGCTAAAGAGCATATGGAGCTACTAGCAGCGGTTGTTCATTCATGTGATGGTCTAGTTGCTAGGAAAATTGGAAACTGCCATCTCGCTGATGAAGATTATGAGCAGGTGGATGAAATTGAACTCGAAAGAATGGATATCATGTGGCCATTGGCTAGTGCTATCTGGAGGGCGAATAAGTTTGTGAAAAAGACTGGATAGAACTTGATAGCCACAAAAGACACTACCTTTGGTTTCGATAAAACCAAAGTTACCTGTTTTAACTGTGGAGAGAAGGGGCATTTCAACCTTAATGTGTTAACGGCAATAAGACAGGTAATGATAATCCATTCTCAACCTTCAATTGTCAAGACAAACCCACAAGTGGTGCTACCTCGTCAAGCAAGGAAACTAAGGCCCTGACTGCATAAGACGACGAAGGACAAGATTGGACCTTTCATTTTGTTTCTCGGGGTGAATCCAACATTGCCAATGTCGAGGGTTTAGATGATGACACTACAAGCGAAAGTGAAATCACAGTTGAACTAGTGATGTCAAATAATGAAGATAATACGAATGTGGTCAATCGCCTGAATGAAGAGGATCTTAGAATGACATGTTCAGAATCTCTAGCATCTGAGGAGTCAAACTATGCGTTGATGGCTGATTCACCAAATCTTCACAGGTAAGTATCAAAGACCAACTTTTTGAAAGTCATGCTTGTAATGAATGTAAAAAAAGCATAGATTCAAAATTTTCTTGGTTAGTACATCCCAATGATAGCTTAGTAAATCATTTACAACTATGCACAAAAGTTAATTAGATTTTAAAACAAAATAAGCACAGTTATAAAGTGAAAATAAAACTTTGAAACAAACAACTAAGGGAAACCGAAGTTGTTGCTTTTAATCAACCCAATGACATGAAGTTCTATTGTAACTCCCTCGAAGAAACTAAGAAAGAAAAGTAATTTTGAAAGCCAAAGTCAACTCACTAAAACAAAAACTGCACACTTGGACCAGTTCTTCTCACATAGTCCAACACTTAGTGAAAGAACGTAACAACAGGGAGGGGTTGGGATATAAAGTGGTACCACCACCACATGAGATCTTGTTGAATGCTAAATGTAGACCAATAAATAACAACCCAATCAAGGATCATGTGGTGTCCACTCCTCTAGTTAGTGATCCAGATTCCACGAGTAAATCGATGGAATCTGTCGCTAAACAGAAGGAGGCCACGTTGAAATCTAAAGGTAAGATGCCTATTGTCAATTTGGATGAACAATTTGAGAAGGTTAATGTAAAGTCAGGTTCAAACATGTCTATTTCTAAACCCAAAAGACCAAACAAGTTAACCAACCACGTGCTCCATGTCATAGTCAAAATAACCAAAAGGTGAAAGATGTTAAAACTGTTCACACAATGAATTTTGTTAAAGAAGCAAACACATCTAAACAAGAAGTGTCCAAACCCAAACAGACAAAAGTCACACCTGTGTCACACACTTCCCCACAGAAACAGTTACACAACTTGTAGAAAGTAGATCATGTTACAATTATGGAAAGTATGGACACATCGCTTCTAATTGTCCTTATTATCAGACACCAACAAATAAAATTGAACTTCATGATACTAAACCAAGTTCTTCGAAAAGGAGTTATATCACTCCACCAAAAGGAATTAGTGAAAATAAATTTCAAACCATAAGCTAGTCGTATGTTTATCACAAACAAGCCTTACACAAAACTAGCTTATGGAAAGAAAAGTCAAGTCCAGTGTTTGATAATGAGCAGAAGAAAAAATGATTTGCCCTCACCCTCAAATGGGTAGTGGGTTGAGTTTATGATATCTGATTCCTCCGGGTCACCCAAGCCACTTAAGGCTTGGGTCCCTAACCTAAACTAATCATTTCCTTTAAATGTGCAGGGTGTTCGCTATAGCGATACTACAAATACCTGGATTGTTGATAGCAGGGCATCAAGGCACATGAATGGGAACCTGTCTCTCCTGTATAATGTCAAACAAATTAAAGGAGGACGCATTTCATTTGCTGGAAATAAAGGAGGATATATCATTGCACATGGCGAAGTGGGAAACCAGAAAGTTAAGTTTGATAAGGTAAACTATGTTCAACAACTTCAAAATAACTTACTTTCTGTCTCCTAGATATGTGAAAAAGAATTTAAGGTTGTATTTGACAACAAGAAGTGCTATGTTCTGAAAAAGGACTATGTCATCTCGGAGGACCAAGTTTTAATGTCAGCTTCAAGATATAATGATTTATATGTCTTGGACATATCAAAGGCCTCCACAACCGATCATAATGTACAACGCTTCTTGTCAAAGGCAACAGAGAATGACTCCATCTCCTGGCATAGGAGAATGGGATACATTAATCCACAAAAGATGAATCACTTGATCCAGAATGATCTAGTGCGTGGAGTCAATGTTAAGAACTTCCAATTACCGGATTTTTATGTTGCATGTAAGAAAGGGAAACAGACAAAGAAGTCTCATAAGACAAAGAAAGTTCACTCAAATGGTCTGCCTCTAGAGCTTTTTCACATGGATTTGTTTGGCCCAGTTAGTACAAACAACATTGCCGGAGATTTGTACTGCTATGTGGTTACGGATGATTACTCAAGATTTTCTTTGGTGATGTTTCTGAAATCCAAATCAGAGACATTTGAATCATTCAAAGAGTTGGTAACTACATTGGAGTCACTCTACAAGCTGAATGTAAGGCAAGTTCGCTCAAACAATCGTACCGAGTTCAAGAACCAATGGATGGAGGCATTATGAAAAAAGAAGGAATTGTGCACCAATTCACATTTGCCTACATTCCTCAACTCAACGGAGTTGCTAAGAGAAAGAATCAAAGCTTGATAGAGACAGCCCGAACAATGCTAGCAGACTCGAAACTGCCTATCAAATTTTGGAACGAGGTAGTAGCTAACGCATGTTACACCCTCAATCGAGTCTTGGTGGTCAAACATTATGGTAAAACGTGCTATGAGTTGCTCCTGCAACGTACACCGAATCTGGAGCACCTCGAACCATTTGGCGCACCATGTACGCTACTGAAGAAAACTCAGTCAGGGAAGTTCAGGAGAAGGCCGAAGAAGAATTTTCTAAGGATATAACATACCAAATAAGAGAGTTTATAACAACTCGACGGGTCAAGTAGAAGTGTGGTGTAATGTGGATGTACAGAGATACACCACCCCCTTGCTGGAAAAGGCCCCTCGTTCTTTTTCCACTATGATGGATTCTTTAAGTCCTTCCACATCCCTCTCTCCCCTCCTGAGGATGAGTTATCGACGAGAATGATATACGATATGTTAAACACGCCATCGCTGGACTTTACAACCTCAACTTCACAAGGTGAGTCTTCTAGTTCATCAGGGGGAGCAATTGAGGTAAGTGACTCCTCCTCTAATGATGACGACGTAGAAAATGATCAGGTGGATCAGGAGGAACAGGTTCCTACTACTGCAAGTACACAAGCATCTGATGTTGATGTCGCTGACAGTTCGGAACCTCGCACTCCCACTGCCTCAGATACTGAACCTGGCGTTCACAATCTGGAAAATGAGGTACTTGTTCCCACCACTCCTAGATCACGACTAAATGTTTATCATTCTTTGGACAATGTCATTGGAGATGTTTGATCAGGTGTACAGACTAGAAATCAGCTATACTCAGCTGATTATGCCTCGGTAATGGAAAATGGATATCTTCACGATGGTGCGTATCGATGTTTTGTGTCTCAATTTGAGCCAAAATATGTAAGTGAAGCCCTAAACGACGAGGCATGGGTAAGTTCCATGCAAGAGGAACTTCTTCAATTCAAGAAGTTAGGAGTATGGACATTGGTGGATAGACCAAAAGGTGCTAAGGTCATTGGCACTAAATGGGTCCTGAAATGCAAGAAAGATGACCAATGGGTCATAACTAGAAACAAGGCTTGACTTGTAGTTCATGGATTTTGACAAGTCAAAGGTATTGATTATAAGAAAGTGTTTGCACCTGTGGCAAGAATGGAAGCAATCTGTATCTTCCTAGCCTATGCATCTTATATGAATATTAAAGTTTATCAACTAGATGTAAAGAGTGCATTCCTTCGTGGTGAAATCTAGGAGACAATGTATGTCAGTCAACCCAAAGGATTTGAGGATCCTTATCCTCGGGATAGAGTTTACAAAATAGATAAGGCTATCTACGGGCTCCATCAAGCCCTAAGAGCATGGTATGCAAAGCTCTCGACTCATGTTGTGAAACACGGATTTCGTAGAGGAATGATTGATTGTACGTTGTTCATCAAAGAAAAGGATGGTGACTAACTGCTAGTTCAGATTTATGTTGATGACATAATCTTCGGTTCCAAAATGAAGAATTATGCAAAGAATTTGAGGCAGTAATGAAAGCTGAATTTGAGATGAGTGCCATGGGAGAAATGAAGTTCTTCCTCAGGTTACAGGTGGATTAGACACCAAACGGAATCTTTCTACATCATACCAAGTATGTAGGTGATATTCTTAGTCGGTTTAATATGGAGAATGCTTCGGCAGTCCCACAAACCACGATGTGGCAGCTGAAGAAAATGGTGATCTGGTGGATGCCACCATGTACCGAGGAATGATCGGATCCCTCATGTACCTCACTGCCTCATGACCTGATATAATGTACGTGACGTTTCTCTGCCCCAGATATCAGGAGGAACCAAAAGTCAACCATCTCATAGGAGTCAAAAGGATATTTCATTATCTGAAGGGTACTCCAACACTTGGGTTGTGGTATCCTCACGACGATGACTTTGAACTTATAGTGTATAGCGATTCGGATTATGGCGGCTTTAAAATGAACTACAAGTCAACATCTGCAGGATGTCAATTCTTTGGGAGACGATTAGTCACCTGGAAGTGTAAGAAGCAGACATCGGTTGCTCTATCAACTTGTGAAGCTGAATACGTTGCTGTGGAAGTTGCTGTTCACAAATCATCTGGATTCAACAACAAATGCTTGACTATGATTTGAAATTCTTTAACACTCCTATATTTGTTGATAATTCTACTGCTATAGCCATAACTAAAAATCTTGTCCAACATCCAAAAACTAATCACATCGGAATTAATATCACTTTATATGTGACTATTTTGAAAAGAGTTTGATCGATGTGGTTAAAATTAATACGGACTTTCAACGTGCTGACCTCTACATAAAAGCATTTGATAAACCGAGATTTTTATATCCGTTAGAGGTCAACAACATGAAAAAGAAATGCGACGTGATTTCAGAAGACGAAAGTACATAGTCCGACGAGTAGAGTTATTTCTTATTTATTTTATTTCATTTTGTTATTATTTTTATTTTATTGTTCGCCTATTAAAATTCAAAACGCAAAAACATTTTTTGTTTTAGAATTTTAGGGGGAGAATAGGTTAGTTTAGTATTAAACTAGTTGTTTTATTAATTAAAAAAATAAAAAAATAAAAACGGAGGAGGATAGCTTAGCTAAAAGGAAAGAAATCAAATCTGTGATACTGACTTAACGTATTTAGAAAATGATAGTACATAGGGAACAGATTACTTGGGACATCAAAAAGTTTAACCGATTAAGATGCCAAATTCAAAGTTTAAGTCTAAAAAGTCAAAGCAAAATAAAAGAAAGATGATAGTTAAACTAGTATGCTACTATGGTAACATAGAGAAAGTAGACCCAGAGGTTGGTAGCTCATTATATGATGTGTTGGTAGATTCAACACAATAGATAAGTAGACCTCATTTGTGATTTCAAGCTCAAACTAAGTTGTTCAATAAGCTATGGGTTCCCATCTTATTCCTGGTTAACACAATCAACGAAGTTCTAATAAGGGGTGACGAGCATAATAAACGCCACAAATGTGTGCGGATGACCATAAAATATGAGCAAAGCACATGAAAAACACAAAAAGCAATCAAGCTAATAACCTACGTTGTTGGTGCGATATGTGCAAAAAGAAAATAATTGCTCACACTAGAAGATAGGTTGTGTGCCTCTTTGCTGTGCGGTGGCACTGACCTGAGGATAAGCATAATCCAAATATTCTAGAATTCATTGTTGTGTGTGCCTCTTTGCTGTGCGGTGGCACTATCCTGAGGCTTAGCATCTTTTTGAAAGCTCTTAGAATAGTTTCTTCTAGTAATATACCCATAGATTGCTCAAAAATCTCCTGAGGAACGTTGATTACCATATAAGCGTGGGATCCACATATGTTTATTGAAATAATTAAACCTTAAATCATCACCAATGTGTGTGAAAAATCTGTGTATTGATTTAACAGGACAAGTATACTGGCAATCATCGTGAGCTGCAGCTATTGAAAGTCAAAATCATTGTGTGCATCCTGTACCTCTAGTATGATTTCCTAAAAATTGTCATTGACTATCAGTGAAAATAAGGATCAAGCATCAAAAGTGTTTATTTAAATATCCCAAGTGATTCTGATATACCTGTATGATTCCAAAATGAATCGTACCAGAAATGATTAACTAGAATTTAAGCTCTGCTATCCAGGAAGTAAAAAGAATTAGAATTATTCTAATAGGTTGAATTTCATCTCTAATCAAAAATACAAAAATAGTCTTGTTATTGTTCTTAATTTCAAGTCGTTTTGTTCAAGTTTAGTTAATTGTAAGGTAAGAGTCAAACTCAACAACTCGTTGTAATCTGTGAATCACTCACTTAAAAGGGTCAGGTCTGAGGTGACCACAACATTCAAAATAAAATGAGTCACATCTGATGTGACAAATTCGTTTTAAGTAAAAGGATCATGTTTGAGGTGACCAACAATTGTTTTCAAATTAAAAGGTCATGTGTGAGATGATCATAAGGTCAAATTAACAAGTCAGAGTCATTCACACGACTGGACCATAAGTATGGACCAGTTGCACGAATGGAGCATGAGATCGAACCATTCGCACGATTGGATCATGAGTATGAGCCAATCACACGAATGGAGGTGACCGACTGACTGAACCCAGTCGCACGAATGGATGATACCGACTGAGCCAGTCGCACGATTGAGACCCAGTCGCCCGAATGAACCGGGCGAATAGGTCTAATCGCCCGACTGAAGATAAAATCAGTATAAATAGGGCTAAAGTCAGTCGCATCTCTTCATCACCCCTCAATCTCCCTAAAATCGCCCGAAAGCACAGACACTCTGCCATTGTGTTATTCACGTGTTTTTGATTCATCTGTAGGTAATGAGTGATATAAATTGCACAAAATGCACGGTGTATTCAAACCCTAACAGACCAAATTGTTTAAAAATCAATAAATTGGTAACAACCAACAAATAGACCGCATAAATGTGCATAATGGTTCAAATGAAAGACATACTATGACAATTAGGGTTCTGGAAGTCTAAAGAGTCTAAACACAACATCTAACATAAAGTTTTGACCTACATTTGGGGTTTAAAGTGTCGAACAAAGAGCTTTGCGACCGGTCACTCCGAATGAACTTCAATCGCACGATTGAATGGGCGAGTGACTCAATCGGCCGAATGAACTGGGCGAATGACTCAATAGGCCGAATGAACTAGGCAAATGAGCACAATCGCCCGATTGAACTTAGTCGCATACTCAATCAACCGACTGAACTCAGTCGTATAGTTCAATCGCACGATTGAACCAGACTGATTTCCAATAGTTTTAAGTTTCAAGTATTTCTATTATGGATTAATCTGATGGTTATGTGTTTTATGTTACAGAATCATGGCAGAAAGGTGGACTATAAACACCAAGCACAACATCTGTGCCCACTTTGATCTTACATCCCGGAACACTACTGAGTTCTCACGGACAATAGCCTTTCTGTGCCGATCACGGATCTTCAAGTCTATCTCGACTCCCTACACACCATACAGATCTATCTAGTAGTCATTTTGGGAGAGTGCCAGGTTGACAGATCAGTTGTGCCCCATTGTATCCGGAGCTCCATCTTGGCCAAGAGATAGTGATCACTGAGGAGGACTTGAGACGAGTCTTAGGTCTGGGTGAGGATGGAGACCACCCAACTAAGCTACATCCCTTGACTGTCTGGGATGCTTTATGCGGATCAGGTATGCCAGAAACTTAAATGCCAAGGTACTGAACAAGAGCATCATGTGGCCCCAATTTAAGTATTTGGCACATGTGATCCTTAAGTGCATAGCCTCCAGGCGTGGAGGATTTGACGACCTCTCAGACCAAATCCAGAATGCATTCATTGCACTGGTACCGAACCATGCGTTCATTTTCTCTAGCATGATCTTCACCTATCTGGTCGAGAACCTGGAAGCCAAGGGTAAGGAGGGCTTCTGTATGTACCCATAGTTACTCCAGATATTGACCAGAAGTTTCCCTCACTACCTAAGGAGAGTCATGATGCTGTTACTCTTGAGGTCATGGATGATACCACCCTCGGGAGTATGAAGGTCTACCACGGAAAGCAGGTGAAGCCCCCGATGAGGAGGTTGTTCGGCCATCTAGCCAATGTAGAGTATGTGGCGCTAGCTAGGAGGAAGTGGTGCCACGACGATAATGATTCTGATGTTGAGCAGATTGCTCTACCCTCCGATGATTATGACGTTGATGACCACGATGTTGGTCAAGGTGATGATGGTCAGGGTGGACCCGAGTCTGCTCCCATTCACCCTGATTTCCAGATGGAGGAGGAGGAGGAGTCTGACGAAGAGCCTCTGGTGCGAACGGTGGGGTGCCGGGTCATAGCCACGGAGAGAGGGCTCAGGGCGGTTGGTGGATGCCAAGGGGAGTCTGGGATGCCACTACTACTGATACAGATCCTTTGTATACCGCAGACCCACCCATTAGCCAAGGGGGAGCCACTATTTCAAAGGGCTCTAGGAAGAAGAGAATGGCTCACCTTATGGCAAAAAGGATAAGAAGCAAAGATTTACATTGATCACATCCACTCCCACTGCCACAACCAAAACTATTGCCACAACCACCATCGCTACTGCCACAGCCACCACCGCTACTGCCACAGCCGCCACCACATCCACCATAGATAACACCACCACTACCACACCCCTACCACCACTTCCACAATCCCATCCACCATTACTATAACAACCCTTCACCATCCACTCATATTCCACTACCCAGATTCACCACAACCACCACTACCACCACAGCCACCAAACAGGTCCATCAACCCGCACCACCTTCACCACAGGACCCACTCTACCCTCCATCGGGGTAGAGGAACAGCTGGCTGCACATAATCGCATGGTGCTGAAGCTGTTAGCGGTTGATGAGGAAAAGCTGCTCAGCTAAGTCAGCTTGTGGAGCTAAATTCTACCAAGCATAATAGATTCCCAACAAGCATAATAGATTTCCCAACAAGCACAACAAATTGCCCAACTTTAGGAGCTCAATGACCAATCAGTGAAGAAAATTGAGGAGTTGGAGTCCTCAAACAGGATGATCATGCTCAAACTGAGGGGAGCTAAAGAAGAGCCTTTGAAGATTAGAGAGGGTAATGATGATGATGATGATGATGATGATGATAGTGATGATGATGAGACTAGTGAAGATGATGGGCCAAGGGCAAGAAAGATTATGATAATGATGAAGAAGGAGATGCAGCTGCATCTGCCTCAACTTAAGGTCAAGAGAGAAGGACAAAGAGAAATCAAGACCAAGGAGCATCATCCTCTGCCCACCTGCTAAGAAGCCAGCAATTGAAGACAAAAGTAATGCTTAGATGTTTATGTATTTCAAAACTTTTGTACTTGAATCTTGTATTAATTCTACAATTAATGTTTATATATCATTATCAAATGTTTAAATGTCTTGATTAATTACTAATGATTGATATGTTTTAGATGTATAAATCAAGCAGATCAACATCTCAGTAGATGAATATGATGTTGCTCCCCTACAAAAATCAAGTCTCAACTCACAATGATTATTGATTTGCAAGGGATAGTCAGAAGGTCTATTAGGATCAGTGATCTATGTTTGATTGATTGACGAGTATTGCAGCGGAATTCAAACAATGAATTAGTCGATTCACAAGAAAAAAACGATATTCAATGAAGAACAAAGACGGTTATAGAGAGAGAGAATATCTGCAAATATATTTCATTCAATATTCGCTTTCGTGGTAACAGAATGTCACAATTATGATTAGGTCGACACCTCTTATATAAGAGATGTGACGTCTGCTGATGGATGTCACTTGATAGTGACATCTAACAGATTTATTACAACTAAAACACAACTACTGAAGATGTCAAAACAGCTGACATCTTCTGACAAAAAGTTCTAAGTGTTATCAGTTGTTATAAATACTGAAATATAAAACTACTGAAACTACAACGACTGAAGAACAAGCTCTTCAGTCGTTTTACAAAACTACTGAAACTAGAAATAAAACTACTGATATCACAACTACTGAGAAGTACTCTTCAGCAGTTTTGACAAACTACTGAGGCTTCAGTACTTGATCTTCAGACTTTGACCTTCAGATGTTTCATCAGCTGATGACTTCAGTAGATATCATCAGCTGATGTCTTCAGTCTTTGTCTTCAGACTTTGTACATCAGTTGTTGATCTTCAGCACTTGTAAACTCTTCAGCTGTTGTACTTCAGTACTTTGGTCTTTCAGCTTCAGCACTTGTGTTCTTCAGCTGTTCAGCTTCAGTACTTGTGTCTTCAGCTGTTCAGCTTCAGTACTTGTGTTCTTCAGCTGTTGTACTTCAGCACTTTAGTTCTTCAGCTGTTGAAGTCTTCAGCACTTGATCTTCAGCTGTTGAAGTCTTCAGCACTTGTCAAACTGCTGATGAAGCTTTCAGCAGTTGTTGTGATACCATGTGGGACTTAGAGGTTTTCTGATCTTGGCTCATTGGTTCTTTTGGTCCAACAAACTCTCCCTGAACCAATACAGCCAAAACCTCTAAATTATTTATTGTCCACTTATTGTTGGCAAAAGATTGGTCTTTTTCCTTCTTGATCAGTAGAGAAGATGACCCATGTAAGCTCCGGCCTGGGAAGAAATCTCAGATATTTGTTTGGCAGGGTATGAATGGGAACTCTGTTTTGGGGAACTGGACACAGAGTTGTTATCCCATTCATGAGATTTACTTCCCCATATGAGTCTGTATGACTCTCGAACATAGGCCTCAAGGAGAACAACTTGTTCCTCCTTGGAGAGATCTTCTACTCCTCCTTCGAAGAAGAACTCTGGACCATAGTACTCAGATAAGTACTTCATGGTCCTGCCATTTTTCAGCTCCACTGTAGTTACCTCCCTATAGACAAATTCATCAGGATGGGTGCCTTCAAGGAGTAACTGGAGCTCATTCTTCTGGATGTCTTCAAGCTTTTATATAACAACCCCTTTTTATCATCTTGTTTTCTAGTAAGCTTGAGGGGTCATCTTTGCTTGATGAGCTTTCTTGAATTCATCAATGATTTCCCAGGGTGTGACTACAATGGCCAACATGATGGTAGAATCTATTGTTTTTCTAACCTGGCCATTGTATCTGTGTGGAATAGTTTTTTATGGATTCTAGAACTCACCCTGGGGTCTGGTCATACTCTCACTCTCTCCTTCTGATACTGAAAAGTGTGCTGAGAGTGTACAGCCTCTGAGCATGCCCTTTCATGGCTTGTATAGATGATGACTGAGGAAATTCCTTGTCAACCATCTTCAATAGTTGCTCATCATGCTGTTTCTGCTGTTCTTCATCTTCTATCTTGACTCTAACCATCTCCCTTTGAGAGTCAGGTGTGATCATGGGTTGACTTCGGGGTTTTGGTAGCTTTAGAACAGCAGAGAGTGGCAGACTATCATCTTCATCCTCTCTTCTTCTTCTTCTTCTTCCATCCTCAGCACCCTTCTCTCCTTCTAGGTGCATCACTGGATGATGGTTGGGGTTGGTAAGGGAATTGGTTTTGAAGAATGAGGATGTTTGGACTTTGGCTTAGAGATTGGTTTGGAGATTTGAGGGGTAGGCTGTGTTTGAGTGGGTGGAAGGGAAGGTTGATCCAGCATCTTTGTAGTAATTTTTGCCTTTGTAAGTTTAGCCATTTCCAACCTTTTACCAGCCCCAGCCTCATCAAGGGCTTCAACAATAATCCCCTTGTGGAATTGCTCAGACAGACAGATTCTGGTGGCTATAGCCAGAATACTGTCCCTGGTCCACGCGCGCGAATCTCCATTAAAGATCTTCCTAAGTATTTTGCAATGAAGCGGATCATGATCTCCAATCTCTCTTTTTCAAGAGCATCATACCCAGCCCATCGGGTTTGAATCTCTTGCACTTCCAACCTTCTGATCTCACTATCCAATGTGGCTGTATCCAACCCTTGCCTGAAGAGTTGTTCAATTATTTTATCCATGGATCGGCTGTGTGTAGTATCAGCTTCTTTTACCAGCTCTTCCAAGGATTTGTCTTCAGTAGTATGATCATCAGCACTTTCTTTCGCTTGTAAGTGAGCAGTGGTTGCTTTTCTTTCTCCTCCTCTTGGGCTTGCTTCTCTTCCTTTCTTCCTCTGTTCTTTTCCTCTTCTTTTCTTTCACTGTAGTAGTCTCCCCCTTTTGGATGCATTGGAGGAAGGGGTTTGTACCACAGAAAGTGTCTTTTGCACAGCAGCATCAATCAAGGGTTGTAAAGTTGAGGAAAGCCTCTCATCAATGGCTTTAGTCACAATATCAGTGATTATGGGGTGATGAGAGGGAGGGAATTTGAAGTACAACACCTATTTGCTCAGGAGGGTTCTGTTCCTGAGAAATAGGGCCTGAAGCAGAGGCAGGTGGTTGAGTTTGGAGTGGCTCAGTGTTTGGGGAATCTTCAACTGAAGGTGCCATCTGTGGGTTGGTGGAGGCAGATGGTCTTTCTCCTTGTGAGAGTTGGTCAAGTAGGTTTTGCAGCCTACTGACTTTCTCTTCAAGGATTGTGTTCTGGGCAAGAACATCGTAGAAAAAGCCCAGGTCATCATCAGCCGAAGCTGAATCATCTGACCTCCTCCTTGGAGCAGGATTTACATGCACTAGGTGTAGACCAGTGTTGCATGTGCCCCTATTGCTTGGTACTGGGGACTTCCAGCCTCAGGACAATGTCCATCATCAGCTGTTGCCTCTAGTGAGGTCTTAGCAATGTTACCAGCCTCATTCTGATCATGTGCTGATTCAGAAGAGATGGCAGCTCACTAGATATTCTAACCTCCTTATCTACACCAGGAGATAGAAGTGGTAAACCCATGTGCTGTGGGTTCTCAATTGCACTGTGTTCCTCCCTCAATTGTAGAGGTGTTCCCAGTAGTAAGTGGTTTCTGGGGAGGGGGTGAGGAGTGCAGTTGAGTCAGCACTTGTGCAACTATTAAAGTTGGGCTGTGAGGGGCGGTTGTATGGGGTGAAGGGATAGAAGCAGTGTGCACCTGGGGAGGTTGGTGCTCTTCAATGGCAATCCTCTCAAGTGAGGAAGATCCCAGATGTGTAGGTACCCTTGTGTGGTTGCTGCAGGCTCCTGTTGAGAGGAATCCTGAGCGGCTATGGCTGGAAGAGTCCTTATATCCACTAGGGGGTTTGGACCAGTGGATATCTCCTGCGTTTGTGTTGCAGGGGCATCCTCAGGGGACTCAATTCCCTGAGTAGCCGTTTTGGGTTTCTTTTTGGTGGGTTTGGTGGGGACTTTTGATTTGGAGGTGGTGGCTGTGGGTTCCAGCTGCGTGGGTTTGCGCAGATTGGCAGCCAATTGAGTGTCTGGTCAGAGTTGTGCCGGGAGTATACTTCCGGCAGAATAGCCGTAGCAGGGACTCCCAAGCCAACAAGTCCCTCAGCATGAAGCTGGTTTGTAATGATGGCCATTATGAACCGTGGATATAGTATCCAACGGTTAGCAATTAGTTTTTGAGCCATATCCTTGAGCTCCGAAAATATTATTTCTGAAAAGTTTAACGGTTGTTGCTCAAGAATAGAATACATTACCTGCTGCCACTTGGACGACATTTGATCCCAAGACGAAGTCTTAGGAGCCAAACATACATTCACCATGTGAAAAATTAGGCGTTCAGCGTCATGGATGTGTTTCTTCATGATAGTGGAGGCACTGAGATTGCCTTGATATCCATGTTGGGCAAAGGATAGATCTGTGGTGCCCTTCGGATATCCAGCAGGAGAAATAGCATCATCCAGATGAAGAATTTGGCGGATTATTGCAGGAGTGATGACTACTTCTTTGTTATTAACGGCCGATTGGAGAGATGGTATGTTGTTCTCCCCAGTGGTAATAGTAACGTTCATCCAAAACTGTTGGAGGGATTCGGCATGTAGTATGGGATTCAGAAGAAATGCCGTTTTGTATTAGACTGAACCATAAGATCGATAGCAGTATCGAACTTAGCCCAGACAGGCGATTTAGTAAGGTAGGCAACACAGTTGTGTCGCGGTTTAATTTGCATGGACGCCATTGAGAAGAGAGAAGTTTTGGAGAGGAACGTTAGGTTTGAAGAAGATGAAGCATTGAAGGATTAGGTCAGGGATATTTATAGGGCACGGGTAAGAAAATGACTGAAGGATGTGGTGTTAGTCATCAGTAGTTTTAAACGACTGTTGACATGGTATTATCCTTTCAGACGTTGAAACAGCTGAAGTCGTGGTGTTAGGCATCAGAAGTTAAAAAACTACTGAAGACCGTGGTTTTGACTTCAGATGATTGAAACAACTGAGGACTTGGTGTTTGTCATCAGTAGTTGTAAACTACTCAAGATAGTGGTTTTGTCATCAGCTGTTGTAAACAACTGAAGACTTGGTATTAGTCATCAGTAGTTATAAAACTACTGAAGACATGGTTTTGCTTCAGTTGTTTAGAATGAAACAGCAGTTGTTGAAACAACTGAAGAGAAAGTTCTTTCAGTAGTTGTCGTCAATTCATAGCCTTTCAGCTGTTTCATGCTGTCCTCAACACTTACTCATCAGACTTTGCATCTGATTTTCAGGTGTTTCATAGGACATCAGTACTTATCTGTTTATACTGATTTCAGTAGTTGTAACTACATCAGTAGTTTTAACTACATCAGTAGTTTGGAACAGATAAAATACATCAGTACTTGTGAGGCATTTAGCCATCACTAGTTATAAAAACTACTGAAGGGAAAAGGACTCATCAGTACTTATATGTGACATGGGTACCAATGATCATGAGTAATTACTACTGAAATCATCAGTAGTTGTCACTTATTCTAGCTGCAGCATACCAAGCCTTAACACAAGGTTTTGGAAAGTAGAACTATCCAAAGGCTTAGTAAAAATATCTGCAAGCTCATCAGCATAGGCACAAACTTAGGATCAATCAGACCTTTTTCAAAACAATCCCGAATAAAATGATGTCTGATCTCTATATGTTTGGTCCTAGAGTGCTGGACTGGATTTTTGACATACACAGAGCTGAAGCACTATCCATTAACAATGGAGTCTTAGTCTCTGTAATGCCATAATCCAAAAGTGGTTCTGAAGGCAGAGTACCTGAGAGGTGCAACTGAAGCAGCAATGTACTCGGCCTCAGCAGTTGATGTAGCAACAGTTGTTGTTTCTTACTTGCCAAGAAATCAAACAGTTGCCTAGGAATTGACAACCACCAGAAGTTGACTTTCTAGTTAACTTACACCCTGCATAGTCACATCTTAAAAAGCAACTAATTTGCAAGAGGGTCCAGTGGAATACCATAAACCCAGAGATTTGTACCTTGCAAAATCTAAAGATTCTCTTGACTTCAATCAAATGAGACTCTTTAGGAGCAGCCTGAAATCTAGCACAAACACATGTAGCAAACATAATATCTGGTCTACAAGCTGTTAGATACATCAAGGACCCAATCATACATCTGTAAAGCGTTTCATCAACAGCTTTACCTTTCTGATCAGCATCCAGTTGTGTGGTGTTGCACATGGGAGTAGAACAGGGCTTATAGATTTGTAAATCAAACTTATTCAAAAGATCTTTTGTAATTTTGACTGATGAATAAAAGTTCCATTAGCCTTTTGTTTGATTTGCAAGCCTAGAAAGAACTGTAATTTCCCATTGCACTCATTTCAAACCTCTTTTTCATCAAAATTGTAAAATCATCACACAACTGGGGATCAGAGGATGCAAAATAATATCATCAACATAAATCTGAACAAGTAGCTTATGCTGATCCACCTTCTTAATAAACAAAGTTTTATCAATGGAGCCTCTAGTGAAATTATTCTTAAGAAGAAAAGTAGAGAGTGTCTCATACCAGGCTCTAGTAGCTTGTTTCAACCCTAAAGAGCCTTATCAAGTTTGTACACCATTCAGGATGTTTATTATCCTCAAAGCCTGGTGGTTGACACACATAAACTTCTTCCTTTATTTTACCATATAAAAATGCACTTTTAACATCCATTTGAAAAACTTTAAGATTATGGAATGCAGCATAGGCTAAGAACAATCTGATTGCCTCTAGTCTGGCTACAGGGGCAAAGGTTTCATCATAGTCAATACTTCTTCTTGTGAAAACCCCTGTACAACCAGTTTAGCCTTATCTTAACAATAAGCCCATTTTCATCGGTTTTTCCTAAACACCCATTTAGTGCCTATTGCACACTTACCTGGGGGAAGAGGAACAAGTTCCCACACTTGTGTTTCTTGAAGTGAAGTAGCTCAAGCTGCATAGCTTCAACCCATCCATTGTCTCTCAAAGCAACATGATAGTTCTTTGGCTCTAGCTGACTGATGTAGAGAGCATAAAGCAGAAGTTAGAAATTGACTTCGGTTGAAACACCAGCATTGATATCACCAATAATCTGAGTCATGGGGTGATTCTTCAGTTCTTGATAAACAATGAGATCTGTGCAAGTTTGTAGAACCTTCAGCAGCAGCAGATGTTGATGTAGACTCTTGAAACCAAGAATTTGATGGTAACTCAAAAGATGCAGAGGAAACAGAGATCTCATCAGCATTTGTTGTGGATGGAACTGCTGAAGCTACAGGAACATCAAGTTAGCAGACACAGGCAGTTGGTCACTAAACTTGAATAGGTGAGTATTGATATTATCATCATCATCATCAATACACCAGGTGGAAGACATGCTGCAGAAGATGATTGAGCCACAGGATCTGCAACAGCTGGAGGTTGATAAGGAACATATTGCAGTATGTCCAAATCAAACAACTCCACAGGGTTTTGTGGAATCTTGTCCAAAGGAGATTCATTAAACTTCACATGCAGAGTCTCTTCACTACCTTTGTTCTGCAGTTGAAGACTCTGTATGCCTTGCAAGTAGATGAATAACCAACAAAATACCCAGCATCCACCTTAGGATCAAATTTATGGAGTTGATCCTTTGTGTTGAGAATAAAACAGGGACATCCAAATGCTTTGAAAAATGAAATCAGAGGAGCCAAATGATGGAGAACTTCATATGGAGTCTTCATCAACCTCTGATTTACTAAAACTCTATTCTGCACATAGCAAGCTGTGTTGACAGCTTCAGCCCGAAAGGTCAGTGGCAAACCAGAGTCAGCCAGCATGGACCTTGCAGCTTCAATGAGGGTCCGGTTCTTTCTCTCCACTACTCCATTTTGTTCTGGAGTCCTTGGGATGCTAAACTTCCTTTTGATTCCCTTTGAGAGATAGAAGTCATCAAGTGTATGATTCCTGAATTCAGTTCTATTATCACTCCTGATACACTTGACTGGAAGGTAATACTGCTTCTCAATATACAACACAAAGTTAATAACCTTCTGAGCAACCTCATCCTTTGAATGTAGAAAGAAAGTCCATACAAATCTGGAGTAATCATCCACAATTACCAGACAGTATTTCTTCTTGGCCATGCTCATTACTCTCACAGGACCAAATAGATCCATATGCAGTAATTGCAAGCAGGCAGTGGACTTAGGCTCTTCAATAGGAGGGAATGAGACTTTGTGTTGTTTTCCTTTTAAACAAGCAGTGCAGGTTCATCACAGTGGAACTCCTTTATTGGTAAGCCTCTGACTAAACTATTGTGGATAAGCTGATTCATGTTTTTGAAATTAACATGACCCAGCCTTCTGTGCCACAGTTTAGATTCTTGAGAAGAGGCTTTGGAAAATAGGCAAGGATTGCCTTTGAGATCTATTTTTTGGAAAGATCTAAGGCATACACTCTTCCTGTCCTGTTGGCTCTCAGGAGAGTGTGATCATCCAACACCTTGTCAATCAAGTGCAAAACTTTGGATGACAGAATCCTACAGTTCTGACTGGTGAAAAGAGCAACATGGCCTTTATCACACATTTGACTGACACTCAAGAGATTGTACTTGAGATTTTCCACATGATTAACATCATCAAATTGATTCTCCATTGAGACAAAGCCTTACCAATGATGTAACCCCTAGCATCATTGCCAAGAAACAAATCCCTTCTTTCCTTGAGAGTAGTCATGAAGAAGAAGAGAGCTGTTCCCAGTCATGTGCATAGATCCCCCACTGTCTACATACCAGATGCTACTTTGGCATGTTGGAGAACCCGCAAAAATAAACAATCAGTTAGTGTTTAGAGACCCAAACCTTTTTGGTTTTGGGCCTGGTCTCATCAATAGATGGTAAACTAACAGGTTTATTTGAAACAACAGCCTGAGAGAAGAAGATGGTGAAGAAGAGGAATCCTTTGGCTTGGATTTCCTTTCTGTGGTTTCAACATAGGAGCATCTAAATGGTAACTCTACCCAACAGATGTTGAACCATCATGACCAGCTGTGTCTGATTTGTGATAAAGCTTTCAGCTCATCAGACACATTGCCAGTGGAGTTTGATAAGTTCCTATGTTGCACCTTCTTCTTCTGAGCACTCTCAGCTGTCACCTGTTTAAACCCTTCCTTTTTGGATTTCTTTGGGGACTTAAGGGTTACAGGATTTGATGTTGCTGATACAAATGTGGTCTCAAACTCAGTTTTCATTTTTACCATTTTCTCTTTAATTTCTCTTTTTGTTTGAGTTTGGAACCTCTTTTGTACCAGCAATCATCTGTAAGATGATTGAACAACCACATACTTTCACATGGTTTCTTCTTCATCTTAGGTTGATCATCAACTAAAGAGGGTGAAGCAACTGAAGACTTGCTCTTCAATGCTTTGGAAGCATTGTTTGCTTTCTTGACTGCCTCTTTAGTAGTCTTCAAACTCTTTCTACTGACAGTTTTCTCCTCTTCAGTACTGACAGCAGTTGGAGTTGGTTTGAACTTCAGGTGTTAAATCCTGCTCTCTAGTCCTTTCAGGACTTTCAGAATTAACTCCTGAGTTGATCAACTCATTGATCATGTGAGTGTCAGCATTTGAACCATCACATCAGCTGATAGGTTCAGAGAGGGCTTGATGCTGACTTCTACTTCTGATTGTGCTGTATCAGAAAGTAGATCACATGATGAGATGGATTGGTTATCACTCTCACCATCAGATTCTACCTCTGCTCTGGATTGGGGTAAAATCTGTAGGTGGAGTAGTGTGATTGTAACCAATGCCAAACTTCACATTGGAAGCAGATTGCTTACTAAGAAGCATTTCAAAACCTTTGCATGATTGTACCCATCTATCACACTCTACCTGGGTAACTGCAAGGGTTTCTTTGAGATCTTTATACTTCTCTAGAAGTATCTCTTCCCTAGCCTTATCATCAGTGATTTGGCATTTCAGTTTGTAAATCTCATCATTTTTATCATTAAGCACAGACTCAAATTCAGCTTTGTTTTTGGAAATTATTTGTTCTAGCTCAATGTTCTTAATGATTAAAGCTACATTTGCCTCACTAATAGATGCAAATGCTGCTACGCATGTGTCAGAACATATTTGGCTTTTGCCTTAGAGGATACCTGTGATACCTTTGGTGTAGAGGCATTAAGAGGATGAAGTATCAGCAGAATCCAAAGCCATAAGAGCTAGATTTCCAAATGGACTGTCACCACCGTGTTGACCAGCACCTGAGAACAGTTGTTCATGACCAGACATGTCATCTGGTAAACTGCTCCAGTCAACAACTCCTGGGGTGAAGAAGCTGTGTTGTTGAGGTTGAGTTTGTTGATGAGATTGGGAAGGCTGTGGTTCAGGCAATGCTTGTGGTTGTTGTGCGATTGGAGCTTGAACAGAATTTGGTTGAGGCACATAATAGCAGAGGATAAGGATATGACATTTGACCCTGGGGAACAAAGTATGCAGGAGATCTAGGATGTGAATAATGACCAGAACCAGCAGGATGTTGCCCTCTGTTTTGTGGACTAGTACTAGGAAAAGTCACAAAGGGTGCAGAAGAGTTAGATCCAGTTGATCTACACTCTCTTGCAAAGTGTCCTAGCCTTTGGCATTTGTGACACCTCAACTTACTCTTGTCAAAACCAACTTTGGTTTTGCCAGAGAGTCCAGGAAATTTCCTGCCAGTTCCCTTGTAGAACTTCTGAGATCTGATATTAATCAGTGCCATCTGGCTCAGAATATCCATCTCTTCTAGATCATCATCAGCTATTCCTTTCAGATCATCCATTATGAAGCATAAATTGTCACTATTACTGCCAGAATGACTCTCAATACCAACAAATGCATGATCAAAACTATTTGAAGAGAAATCTATATGCTTATCATAATTGCTTTCAGATGCAGCATATTCTGACTCATGACCAACCAAGGCAGTATTGCCTGGTACAAAGTCATGAGTGAGCTTTCCTGATGAGGACAGTTTCCTCTTCTGCTCTATCTCTCTTTCAAATGTAAGCAGTTTCCCATGAAGTTGGGTGAGAGATAGGCCTTCTAGATTTGCACCGGAGCGTAGGACAATAGTGTATGTGTCCCATCTCTCAGGCAGTGATCTGAGGAATCTGTTGTTCATCTGGCTATTGGTGTATTCCTGTTTCACCATTTCCAGCTCAGATATCAAGCAGGAAAAGCGCTCAAACTGTTGAGTCAGTGGTCTCCCCTTCTATGAGAGAATGTCTCATATTGTTGGGCAAGGATCTCTCTATTGTTTGCTAAGACCTCATCAATGCCACCGAATTGTTCCTTCAGGGCATTCCAGAGATCATGAGCAGTTTCATGATGCATAAGCCCTGAATAGATTTCATTAGGCAGTGCCATGGCCAGAATTCCATGGGCTTTAGCATCAATCTCAAATAGTTCCGATCTTCATCAGAGTATTGTTCCTTCTTCTTCGGAACCATTTGATTGGTTTCCGGATTGTTCACCATAGGCTTATGTGGTCCATGTACCACAGATGTCCAACCTGAACTGTTAACAGACAGGTGATGAAGCATTCTTGTTGCCATATGTTATACTCGGTCCTAACCAGCATCGGAGGCTTGGTGAGGAACCGGTATTGTGAGGATCATTAGAAGGAGTCGTCATCTCGGATTCAATCAAATTCAGTTAAGCTAAAACAGATTTAAAACAAAAATGCAACAACCAATTGAACCAGAAGATCTCAAAATAAATGAACGAAAGCGGCAGAAATTCAATAATCTATAACCAGTTCTTGCAAATGCGCTAATTCAATCAAACACAGAATCAATTAGCAGTTTCAATGATCAATTGTCAGATCGATCAATGATTAACCTTGCTGTGATACCACTTGTTAGGATCAGTGATCTATGTTTGATTGATTGACGAGTATAGCAGCGGAATTCAAACAATGAATTAGTCGATTCACAAGAACAAAACGATATTCAATGAAGAACAAAGACGGTATAGAAGAGAGAATATCTGCAAATATATTTCATTCAATATTCACTTTCGTGGTAACAGAATGTCACAATTATGATTAGGTCGACACTCGATATAAGAAATGTGACGTCTGCTGATGTCACTTGATAGTGACATCTAACAGATTTATTACAACTGAAACACAACTACTGAAGATGTCAAAACAGCTGACATCTTCTTACAAAAAGTTCTAAGTGTTATCAGTTGTTTAAACTACTGAATATAAAAACTACTGAAACTACAACGACTGAAGAACAAGCTCTTCAGTCGTTTTACAAAACTACTGAAACTAGAAATATAAAACTACTGATATCACAACTACTGAAGAAGTACTCTTCAGCAGTTTTGACAAACTACTGAGGCTTCAGTACTTGATCTTCAGACTTTGACTTCAGATGTTTCATCAGCTGATGACTTCATTAGATATCATCAGCTGATGTCTTCAGTCTTTGTCTTCAGACTTTGTACATCAGTGTTGATCTTCAGCACTTGTAAACTCTTCATTTGTACTTCAGTACTTGGTCTTTCAGCTTCAGCACTTGTGTTTTCAGCTGTTCAGCTTTAGTACTTGTGTTCTTCAGCTGTTGTACTTCAACACTTTAGTTCTTGAGCTGTGAAGTCTTCAGCACTTGATCTTAGCTGTTGAAGTCTTCAGCACTTGTCAAACTGCTGATGAAGCTTTCAGCAGTTGTGTGATACCATGTGGGACTTAGAGGTTTTCTGATCTTGGCTCATTGGTTCTTTTGGTCCAACAAGGTCGGTGAGCTAATCCTAAAGAAGGAGAAATCATACATGACCTAACTTATGAGCAACTTGCTTAGTGTTAGGCTAAACCCAAACGAGATTGGCAAAGATTCACCTACTTTTGATGTGACAAGTGACGATGAGCTAAAGATGAAGACAAAATCGAGATAGAGGATGTCACTGCTGACCACTATCCAGAGTACAATGACGGAGAGGGCAATGTGATTCCCAACTTGGGTGACCTGTCACCAGTGCTAAATTTGACCAGTTGGATGAGATCGAGAAAAAGAACAGAGATGAATGAGAGCCAAGCCCAAGCCTCGGACGCTGATGTTGATATCAAGAAGGCTGAATGGGCGGGTTGTTTTGCTGAGATCCGAGCCAACACACTACACAAAAGCCAAATGCCTACACCAAGCTATACAAAGTCAAGAAACACCTAAAGGTGTCGGGTAAGATCATTGCATAGGCGTATTTTGAGGATCTGAATGTTTATGTAGTTAAGAGAGAGAGGGGCATAGAGTACTTTAGATTCCCACATGATGTGAAGACTCTCCCTGGTTTTGAGCTCAACCAGCTGGCATGCCTAAATTTGTATAGATGATCCGAGGGAAAATGTTAGGCTGGTTAAGGCTACACTAAGGAAAGAATACCACACCAGGTGAGTAAACTTTAGACCTCAAAAATTGAAGAGGTACATCAGAAGGTCTGAAGTGGATCCCATTTCTGGAAAGCCTAATGTAGTGCTAAAGTGGAGTCCTTCGCGTACAATGTCTAAAATCCCTTTAAGGGAAATGCCACAAGACTTCACTCCACACTTCAGATGGTTGTATTACGATTAAAGAACAGGTGAAGTAGTCATAGTGTTATAAAGAGAGAGCAAAATGGAAACCATCCAGGTGTTTGATCCTATGTGGCTAACCAAATTGTCTATAGATGAGGTCTATACCTTATACTAGTGGCCACTATTCTATGACTCGAAAGATATAGTACAAGCCCTCCAGTTCCAGAACGTGATACAACTCTATTTTGCATTCGAGATAAATGCCGGATTACAGAGAGGAAAAGTACAAGAAATTTGAAGAGCTAATGAAGAATGTTACACAATGATGTAACTAGGTCCAAGGGGGAGTTTGTTGATACATATGTACCTAGTTTAGAAGCTTAATGTAAAATGTCTATCATATCTTACATATATGTAAGAATGGGTATGAATGAATAAAAATATGTGGTTGATGCTTATAATGTTTAATATTTCATTGTTTTTTGTGTGATAATTTATAGTGAACTAACTTATAGGTTTGTGGTTGTTGTACATAATTCATAGTCAATAATGACTGAGAAACATGTTCAAACTTAATTGTATGAAGCCTCATGCGAATGGACCATATGCATGAATACTTCATGCTAAGGACCAGTTGCACGACTAAACTAGGGAGACGGATCAGTCGCATGATTGAGACATAAGATTCACTCAATCGCAAGACTGAACCTTCAGTCATGCGGATGGATCAATCGCATGATTCAGTCGCATGACTAAACTATGCTAATGGTTCAATCTTATGATTTGAAGACCCTAACCTATAAATACCACCTAATTCATGGAATAACGTATCAATTTTGAATACCTACACCATAATCGTACCCTAGCCATTCAGAGACTAAAGAAAACTTGTTCCAAGTTCATATATCACAGTTGATCTTGTTCTAATCGCTCTTAACGTTTTTAATCCTTAGATTGACCTGAATTGTGTTCTCCCTGATTGGATCGCCAATCAAAAAGGATTCGGACTATTTGATCTGGTATACGCGTAGAATCAGTTAGTACTCCCTACATACACGGTCCTCTACCTTATTACCTTATACAGGCCTGGTGAAGGGTGATCACTTACAACACAACAATATAAAGAGGGATTAACTAGACTAATCAAATAGTGAGACTAGATTAACCACAAGAGATGATACAAAGAACATAAGTAAATTGAAGACAGAACAAGATAGGAAAATACACAACGAGATGGTTTTCAACATTGTAGTATATTTCCTTCTCAAGTTAATTTACAAGTGTTACAAACCATAAAGGAAAGTTACAAGTACTTGGGATACATATACTACATCCTACATTCAGCCATACTTTGAAGGCCACTGGATACAATTGACTAGACACAACACAAAATCAATTGTTGAGTCAAAAAGTAGATTGCCTTTTGGTTTGTGACTATGACATGCCATAGCTCACATCCTAATATATCACAAAAAGGATAAAGTTATAGACTCAAGACCTTAATGTATAGTTACTAAAAGCATGGACCTTTTCACCAACACATGCAAGTTGGTGACTTTATAGAGTTGCAACGGAAGGGGTCCAGCTTTATGTAAAGTACATCAGATAAAGCATGTACACTAAAAGTCTTTGGAAGAAATTGTCTTCAAGAGTTGAGCTTCGAAGACTTTGTCTTTGAAGCTTCGGAAGACTTTATCTTTGGCTTCGAAAGATATTGGTCTTGGCTTTGGGAGATTTGACACTTAGAATATTTCTGTTACACGTGTGAAACTTTTAAAGGGTTCTTCTTCAATGCACTTGTGCAGTATGTAGGAGACTTGAAGTGTTTGAGTTGCATCAGCCTTAACATGTATTCTTACAGCTTATCTTTCCTTTTGTGCTCATATTTAGATCAATATTTATAGGATGATCATGGAGTTTGCTTTGTTGTTCACATGATGCGTTTGGAGCTTCAGTTTTTAATCTTACCCCTGTGTCAAGCTTAACAGCCATGACAGCTCCATCATCCTCCTTAGCTCACTATTTGATCTTCCTTTGAGTTCATAGATTTTGTAGTTGTGACCCTGTAACCAGCATATCATATTGTACTCTGAGAGCTAAGCTGTATCAAAATGACCCAACTCTTTCTTGATTTTTTAAATTATGTGATAAGTTGTGAATCTTTCATAGTTGCAGTTTTGAATCATGAAAGTACCACTTCATACTCTTTCAACACTTCTCTCATTTCACTCATGCTCATCCTTTCCACCATATCATATGGAAAGCCATGATATATCAGAGTCATAAACATTAAGGATTTTGGCCTTTCTTCAAGTATGTCTTTAGTGGTCAGCAGGTCATCAACCATTTCTTCTTTTTGTTCTTTGGGAGATTCATTCTTTGTGAGTTTATTCCATTCATCATCATTGGTTATTTCAGCAGGAGACTTGGGCTTTAAGGATGAAGATTCAATAGTCTTAGTCTTTTTGGTGAATCTTGTATCTTAATCCCTTCCTTCTTCATAGGACCCAAGTATTTCCATTTCTTTCTATATTGAATGATTTGATTTGTGATGTCAGAAGCTTTTTTTTTTGTTTGATTTGACGCAGCAACAACATTTGATTCCAAGACACATATTTTCATTTTTAGCTCCTCAACCTGTTCATCCTTTCTTTGTAGCTGAGCACGTTGTTCTTTTAAAGACATGTTAGATTGGTTGCTTTCCAACACAAGCTTTTCTATATCAGCCTTCTGATGAGTAATTGTCTCTTTTTGTTCTTCAACAAGCTCCACCATAGCATCAATGACTTATTGTTTTCTCGTATATTTTCTCTTAGTCTTTTAAGATTAACTTCCTACTTCATAAGCTGATCATCTTTTCCTTTCACCATTTTCTTCAGCTCTTGAATTATTTGTTTTTTATTATGGACTTGACAACAGCTTGTTGTATTTAGCTACCAGATAGCTTTTGCTTACTGGAATGTCTTCATCACTGATGTCATCTTCGTCATACGCAATTACTTCCTCATACTTTTCTTCTTCTGTCCTTTCTTCTTGTTGATTAGCAATCCCATCTTTATGATCTTCGGTATGAGCCACACTTGCTGAACTAGAGCATTCCTCTTTTTCTTGAACAGGCTTATCTTGATGAGTTTATGATTCAAGATTCATACTGCGTACCAAAGGTTCAGTTTGATTGGAGGCAACTAGTTTTTTAGAGTTGGAGTGTGATAGAGGGATGGTGCTGGCTTGAGAGATCAACTCAGTCTCACTGGTGTGAATTGAGTTTAGAGACAGAGGGACAGAGATGAGTTCAGTATGCATACTCTTAGGTGATTGAAGAATAAGAGGAGAGATTGGTTGAGTGTCTTGACTGGGTGAAGGAGGTTGTTGAGAGTGAATAGAGTGAATGGGTGAAATGGGCAGGGTGTTTTGACTTGTTGGTGAGGGGTGTTATGGAGATTGATGTTGTTGGTGAATGGGTGATAGATCGGGTGAGTAAGAGGCTTGTACAAAGTTGGTTGGTGAACCCTCCGGTTGATCTTCCCACACAAGCTCTTGGGGAATGTTTGCATTAGGATCTGCCATGTGTGCAAACATAGGCATGTCTCCTCCTTCATACCTTCCATTGATCTTGTTCAAGATAGATCTTCCTAGATTAGCTTGCACAAACACACCTCCATCCCTTTCTATCCCTCTATCTTTTAAGCTTTTTGTACTCATATGTGGTCACATAGACAATAGAAGATGTACTTGGAGTAGTTGTATGTTCTTCCTTTAAAGATTCCTATGGTTCGAGAAGAAATGTGCCTTGAGAATCTTTATAGACCTGATTTCCTGTTTGATATACACTTCAGGTAAGTGTGACACAAAAATTGGTAAGGCTTGCACAATCTCCCTTTTTTGATCTCTCCTTTTCAAAGTCACCATCATAACCCATTAGAAGAAATATCTCTCAATATGCTCATGATCAAAGATATCTGGTTGACCACTTTCTTGTTCTCCCAATTCCAAAACCCTTCTTATGGTCTGCTCATCTATCCTTATACTTTCATTTTTATCTCTGCCATAATAGCTTCAAATTCTCCATCATCCTCAAGTCGAGCCGAGTTCCAGATATCGACTATGTGATCTTGATGAATCCCGGCTCTGTTGTTAAAGCATAGAACAGCCGAGATCTTCTCAGGTAGCGCATAATGTCTTGACATCGTTCTGAAACAGGATCTTCAAGGTTTAAGAAGCACACACACTATGCACTCTTGCAAATCGATTAGCTATTTGTTTATAAGAATAAATAAAATCATATTAGAATCAACATTACACACACTAGAATACGAATAGTTTTTAATGATAATCAAGAATCAAGCAGTTCATTTTTGAAGATTATGACATGTTTTACCTTCCGAACGATGATTTGAATTCACGATTATGTGTTTGATTAATGTTTTGATTCAGGTTTTTTTTGAATGTTTAAAAAAGGGGGAGAAGTTTGTTGGGAGCGTTTTTATAGGTCTGAAAAAGTGGATAATGAATATTAAAGTCAAAGAACATCATTTATACTCTCTCAGACACCTTAATTTCATTTTATCAATGATGTGGTACCCTCAACAATTTAACTTATCCGCAGTTCTTAGTTCTTTCGCAGATGATCTTCAGATTTTGTATACATCTGCGGATTACTTAAATTTTCATAGGTTACCAATCTATGAAATTTTTGTAGTATTGATTCATTTGTAGTTTACTAATCTATGGATGGACAAATTTTTTAAAATTTCAAACTGTAGCTAATGTTGATGCTTGAAATGGCTTCTTCTCATGCTTGAAATGCACTATAGCTTCTATTCATGCTTGAAATGCACTGTAACTTCTATTGATGCTTGAAATGCAATGTAAGAAACTTAAATTATTGTATGATCCAAGTCCACTACTTAGAACCATTTATTTCTTTTGGACCTTGTTAATTTTGTATTCATGACAATTGTGTACAAGAATGTTTAAATTTTAAAAACTTCACGTATCCAAGAGCCAAGATGGTGCTCAGGTTCTAATTCCTTCAAATTAATAATGGAATTCACAATTCTATTGTGTAAATTTCATGATTCTACTCCCCCTAAATTTTTTATTAATGATGAAGAATGTATTTATCATAAATTTCTAAGGAGATTATAATGAAGAACGTGTGGTAGTTTAGTAATGCACAAGCATATATATACACATACAATAGGATCATACTATAATACTAAGCCTCTTCTTGATGAGTTATTTTGTTGAATTGGTAACTGATCTTAGTTCTGATTGCAAGTATATTATCCACTTAAATCCATACAAGAGTTAATGTATCAACTATGCATGTTGTTTATCATGTTTTCATGTTGTTTAGTTAATAACTGTTGTGGGTTTCACATTCAATTCACGTAGAGTTTGTCCCCCCTTTGTGAGTCAAATCATCACTTTTTCACACTTAGTAATTATCTACTTTAAGTTATAAGTTCTATCTTGAGATGCATTGGACATCTCATTAATGCATTGATATAAAAGCTATAGATTAATATACGGTTGATCACATTGGATTCTTTGGAGAGCTTAGATATGATCATCATCAAGTCACCGGGTCTTTACTCACATAAAACAGAGTTGCTTTTAACCAAGGTCTTTGTTTACATAAAACAGAGGGATAATGAGGATCATGATCTTTTCACCATTGGGTTACTAACAACAACATGGTGATCATACACCCATGTCTTTATTTACACAAAACAGAGGGAGTATGATCTGCAAAGATAGATATTATAAGGTGTTGGTACATAGTGTGCTTAGATGAGTGATTTGATCATATTAGAAAAAGACTCACTTTCTCTATCCTCAAAATGAAGTTTCCCACAAACAATCACTTTGCATTATGTTTGGCATGCACTAAGTGTAGTTTCCACTCAAGATGAACCTACTCACATATCAAGAACTAGCTTAAATTTTAATGATATTTAAGAATTCAGGAAGATGCAAAGATATAGTGTACTACCATTTCCAAATCATATATCATGCTAAAGCATCATTATATGCTTCGAAAGATATTTCAGAATTTCTTCCGAAGGTAATCTATTTATTACTATTTACAAGGACAAACACACACTTTTCTTTGTTTGTTCATAATGGTTAATCTAAGTTAATCATGCCCAAATACTCAATTAGAAAATTAAATCTAACCGAATAAAAGGCTTTAGTGAATAAATCATCAAGTTGATTTGTTGTATCCACTTTAACAAACTTGATCAAACCTTTTTCTAAGCAATCTCTAAGAAAATGGTATCTTATTTTAGTATGCTTTCTTTTACTATGTTGCACAGGATTAGCGTTATAACATAGCAGCTAAATTGTCTATGTAAATTGAAGTTTGAAGGAAATTGTAACTATAGTCAAGCAATTGATATTGTAACCAAAGGACTTGAAAGCAACCAGCTGAAGCAGCTATGTACTCAGCCTCAGCTGTGGATACATATACATTGGTTTGCTTCTTGCACTACCATGAAACTAGTCGCGGTGCTATGAATTGACATCCCCCAGTGGTGGATTTTCTGTTGTTATTGCATCCACTATAGTCAATGTCTGAATATGAGAGAGAGTGAAGTCACAATCTTTTGAATACCAAGATCATGTCCTGGTTTTCCTTTGAGATACATGAAGATCCTTTTCACTGCATTCAGATGATATTCTTTTGGATCTGATTGGTACCTAGCATAAACACACACAACAAACATAATGCCAGGTCTACTAGCAGTTAAATACATAAGGGATCCTATCATTGATCTATATAATCTTTGATCGATAGATTTTCCTCAAGGATCAGGTACAATCTTTTCAATTGTTGAGGCTGGGGTTTTGCATGAAGATGCATCAACAAGATTGTACTTCTTTGATATTTGATGTATGTATTTTTCCTAATTGATGAAAATCCCGTCTGTCTTTTGATGAACTTGAAGACCAAGGAAGAAGTTAATTCTCCTATTGAGCTTATCTGAAACTCTAATTTAATCAATTCTTCAAATTTTACACACAATCTCTTATTTGTTGATCCAAATACAATGTCATCAACATATACTTGAACAACCCAGAGATCTTGATGTCTTATTTGAGGAAGATAATCTATCAATGGTTCCCCTTTTGTATCCGTGCTTGAGCAGGAAAGATGATAGTGTTTCATACCTCTTTCTTGGTGCTTGGTGAAGACCATACAAGGCTTTATCAAGTTTGTATACCCCGTGAGGTAATGTGGATCTTCAAACCAGATGGTTGTGGCACATAAACTTCCTCATCAATTTTCCCATGTAGAAAGGTACACTTGACATCCATTTGATACATAGTGAACTTCTTCTATGATGCATAAGCTAGAAACACTCTTATGGCTTCAATTCTTGCAACAGGTGCAAAAACTTCATCATAGTCTATTCCTTCTTCTTGTGTGCATCATTGAGCAATCAACCTTGCTTTATTTCTTACACAATCCCTCTATCATCCAGTTTGTTTTTGAAGAGACATCTAGTTCCAATAAGAGTTGGCCTTCAAGTAAATAAACTAGAGTCCACACTTTTTGCTTTCTAAATTGTTGAAGCTCTTTTTGCATAGCTTCAATCTAGCTATTGTCCTTTAGAGCAGCAGTGATGATGTTGGAGGAACCACTTGTGAAACAAACAAAGTGAAAAGACAAATGTTAGTAGTACCACTTTGGCTTCTTGTAGTTCTTTTTGCAGGATCTGCGATGATGATGTTGACTGGATTAGTCTTATGAATTCTTGTTGATGGAGTTGAGTCAAGTGGAAGATGATTCCAAGTTAGTCATATCCATTGTTGCAGACTGATCCAAACCAAAGAGAATTTAGGAAGTAGTCAAACTATTCAACATTTGGTGTTGAATGATCTTCCGTAGGTTGAACATTAGTAGCATAATAGGTGTCTTTTGTAGGAGCTGTAGTGGCTTCTACAGAAGCATTTTGTTTTTCCTTAAAAGTGATAGTAACTTCTCCAGATGATAGAGAGGACTTGATGAGACATTTCCAATGTTTGTTGCATCTTGAGAGCATGGAACAACTTTAGGGACAACATTCACATTTCAGGATACACAATAACATGTGTGGATGCAGATTCAACAGCTGCTGATTAAGTGTTTCCATCTGAGGATGTGTGAATCCTTTGAGGATAGCAGATAATGTTACTTCATTCACATTAGGTGGAACAAATGGATAGCATGTATCATAAGTTCCTGCATTGTTCAAATAACCATAGTTAAATGACTTTGTTAAAGCATCTATGTCAAACAACCATGATGATCCTTTAACTGATTTAGTAAATACAGATTCAACAAAGATACATTAGGACTTTCTTCCATGATGTATTTTATGGATATAGATCCTATAAGATTTAGATGTTGAAGAATATCCAACAAAGAAACCATGATAGGCTTTTCTTGAAAATTTTCCCAATGATTCTTTTATGTTTAAAACACATACATTACACCCAAAAGCACTAAAATATCCTAGGTAAGGTTTTCTTTTAAATAAAAGCTCATAAGGTGTTTTGTTATGTTCTTTCACGATTAATGTTCTATTTGAACATTGCATGCAGTATTCACTGCCTCAGCCCAAAAGGTGATAGGCAATTATGAGTCAGCTGGCATTGGTTTGGCTGCTTCAATAAGTGTTTTGTTTTTTCTTTCAGCAACTCCATTCTATATGGAGTTCTTGGATCATTGAATTGCCTTGCAATACTTTGGTCCTACAAAGGAATCCAAGTCAGAATTGACAAATTCAGTACCATTGTCACTCCTAAAAATTTTAACTTTTTCATCAAATTGATTCTAAATCTTGATGACAAAGTCCATTAATTTTTCTGAAGTTTCACTCTTTTTTTATGAAAAGACCCATGTAAATCTAGTGAAATGATCAACTATCACCAAACAATATTGTTTCTTTCCAATGATCATCACATTGGTAGGACCAAACAGATTCATGTGAAGCAATTTGAGTGGTGTAATTTGTGTTGATAGTTTTGGATATATGAGATAATTTATGTTATTTCCTTTGAAACAAGAAGAACAATGAGTTGAGCAATGAAAGTCTTTCTTTGGCAGTCCAATGACTAAGTCATTTTTCATTAATTTGTTCATGTTCATGTTAGAATGCACAAGCCTTCTATGCCACAATTGAGATTCATCTTCTGATGACTTAGATAAGTGTTTCCTTTTCTGGATGCTTTAAGAAGGACCCAATGTTCTGGAACAGAAAAACATAGCATAAGAATGTAAGAGTTAGTGTTATCAAACATTGTGGTATAATTTTGATCACAAATTTTCGACACACTTAGTAAATTATATTATAAATTTTCATAATAGTTTACTTTCTCAAACTTGAGCACAACATTTGTTACCATTCCTTCAAAAACAATTTTACCTCCCTTCTTATCCCCACCAAATGCCACATAAGAAGCATTTTTATGTTTGAAGTCAATGAGAAGTGAATAGTTTCCTGTCATATGCCTCGAACAACCACTGTCAACATACCACTTATTGTCAGCTCTCCAAGATTATTCTTGCATTAAAAAATAAATCAGTTAGAATCGACAACCAAGCCTTAATAATCTTGGGTTTGTCAGCAGTGTCTAAAATAGTTACTCCTTGATGATAAGTCATGACGTTTCAGTTTTAGTTTTGTTTGATTCATTTTGTGTTGTTTCAGGTGAGGATGATTCTGTTCAAGGTGAAGTTGATGAACTAGGTTCTTGTTTCTCAATTTCTCTTTCATTAAACTTATTTTTGTTGCTTTGAGGCTTTGGTTTTGATAATGAGTCTTGATTATTGAATGTTTCACTATCTTTTTTTTTGAAGGAAGTATATGAATTCCCTTTTCAAAATTATCAAAGAATACATTATCAGCCTTCGTTTCTTTTCAGTCAAATCACCTTTTTATGAGGTGTTTTTGATTGCTGGAGTGTTGTTCTTTTCTTTAAAGGATGAACATCAATAGATGTCTATTCCTTTGACTTTGGCTTTTTTTGTTTAGAATTTTTGATTTTTGATTCTTTTTCACAATTAGTAGATTGAGTGTCTAATTCAACTTTATCTAATTATTTCTTCTTTGTGTCTTTTGTCTTATTCTTTTTGTTGAAATAACATTCATGTGTTGAATGGTTATTTTTGTTGCAGATAGCATAATGTTTGTTGAAGTAGCAGTCAGATGTCATGTGGTTGTTCATATTGCAAATAGAACAATAACTACTAAAGTAACAATCTTCAGTATTATGGTTTTTCATGTCACATCATTTGCAATACATTTCATCTGTTCTTTGTCAGAATCAGCTAATTTCTTCTTATTTGTCAACTTCTGAGGCTTTGAATCCTTTTTAAACTTTGAAGTTGATGTTTTCTGTTCTATCTTGTTGAGCTTTGATTTGTTTGTAACTAACATCCTCTTCCGTAGATCATATACTAAACTGAAGAGGGTTTCTTTTTCTGTAGATCTTGTACTGAAAAAGGTTCTTCTTCTGATGAGGATAAGCTGATAGCCTTTTCTTTTCCTTTTCCACTGATGATTTGTGTCTTTCCTTAATAGAGGCACACTTCTCATTCACTTTATTTGAAGATTTTTGTTACTGATTTAGTACTTGAAGACTTTCATTTAATTGAGCTATTCTCTTGCACATGGTCTTCAGCATGTTTCTTTGTTTAGGAGGGTATGGCAGCTTTGTTTCTTCAAGCACTTTTGGAATATTTGTTTCAAGAAACAATATTCTTACCCTTGTTTAGAAGATCATCATCATGTTCATCAGAATCATCCAAGTCATCACACTCATCAAAGTCAAATTCTAAATTCATTTGATTAATTGATTGATTAAGAAGACTCAGTTTAATTCACAAAGATTTATTATTAATGTTTTGTTGATTAGAACTTGTTATTATATTGGTGCTTGGCACAAAATAATTTGACAAGTTATTTGTCATTGATTCAGGAAAAGGAACATAATTATTTTTTATAGGAGGTTCCACTGCTTTATATCCCAACCCAACGTGTTCTTTGATTCAATATGATAGTTTAATAATTTCTCATACTGCTGAGATGAAATTTGAAACTTATGAAGTTTCACTTCAGTTGATGCATGATCAACCATGGATTTAGTTATGGAAGTGGTAAGATGCTCAACTTGTGCTTTTAAACTGTAATGTTCAGAAACAAATTTATCTTTGTAAAGAGTTAATTTTTATTTGATATAATTTATGTTCTCTTACATGAGATTCATTCAAAATAATTGTTTCTTTAACTTTATCAGCCAATTGTTAAGCATGGACTCTATATCTCTCTACTTCCTCAACACATATTGATGAACATAACTTGTCTCTTACCTCACTTGCCATGGGTGGAACTTTGTTTTCCATTCGAGCCATTAAAGCTTGATATTTTCCAAGACTTCCTTCTCATACATAATCCAGTCACAGGTTCCATTTTGAAGAATGATCAGTCTTGATTCTTTTGATTTGCTTATTCCTGCTGAGGTATTAGTGCCTGATGGGGATAACTTGGCAAGTTTTGGATACCTGAAAGATTTGAGATGATGTGTTTGTTTAGACTGATGTTGCTGATGTTGTGTTCAGTCAGGATTTTGTTGATTGCATTCTCTAGAGAAGTGTCCATAGAGATTGCACTTGAAGCATCTTACCTTGGACTTATCAACACCAATCCATGATGATTTACTTGCAGCAACCAAATTCTTGTTTCTTCAGAGATATTGTTTGGCTCTATAGGCAATCATTGCCATTTGCCATTGTAGATCCATCTCCTCCACTACATCTGGACGTAGTTTTTCAAGTCTTGTTGGCACATGTTGGCAAAGGTTAATCAGCTTCCCAGGTAAGGTTGAAAACTTGAACTGAAAGCTACAAAAGCTGCTTTTTGTTCTTGAGAGTCCAGAATGACAGTGATGGACTCTGGTTGCTTGTTGATTGAAGGCTTTTCTGATGATGTATCTCTTTGATCATCCGTTCTTCTTTTCTCTTTTCTTGACATACTTTAATGTTAGGATCAGTGATCTAAGTTTGATTGATTAGAGAGTATCGCAGCGGAATTCGAACATTGAATTAGACAATTCTCAAGAACACAATTGATATTCAATGTAAGAGTAAACGGTTATAGAGAGAGAGAATTCAGCAAATAGAATACTTCATTCATATGCTTTCATGGTGGCAAAATGTCACACGTACAATTAGGTCAACATCTCTTATATAGGAGATGTGACGTCTGCTGATGTCACTTGATAGTAACATCTAACAGATTTATTCAAACTACTAAAAGTTAACACAACTATTGAAGATGTCAAACAGTGACATCTTCTTACAAAAATACCAAGTGTTAACTATCACTACAACTACTGAAAAGAAACGACTGAAACAACAACGACCGAAGAGCATGCTCTTCAGTCGTTTTACAAGTACTGAAATAAATAATAAAACTACTGAACGGAAACCATCACAACAACTGAAGAATGCTTTTTCAGCTGTTGTGACAAACTCTAAAGGCTTCAGTACTTGGACATCTTTAACTTCAGCTGTTGTCATCAGCTGATGTCTTCAGCTTATGTCTTCAGTCTTTGTACTTCAGCTATTGATCTTCAGTACTTTAGTCTTCAGCTGTTGATCTTCAGACTGTGGTCTTCAGCAATTGAAGTTTTCAGTACTTTAGTCTTCAGCTGTTGATCTTCAGACTTTGTCAAACAACTGATCAAGTCTTCAGCAGTTGTTGTGATGTCTTGTGGGACTTAAAGGTTTTTTTGATCCGGCTCATTGGTTCTTTTGGTCCAGCATTGATATCAGTGCAAATGTTTGTAGCATAGAAGCAGAAGTTAGACAATTGACTTCTGGTTGAGACACCAGCATTGATATCACAATGATTTGAGACATTGGGTGATTCTTCAGCTCTTGGTACACTATGAGATCAGTGCAAATGTTTGCAGCAGGCTCAGCAACAGCAGATGTTAATCCAGATTCTTGAAACAAGTATTAGATGGCAAGTCAAATGATGTAGAGGAATCAAAAATCTCATCAGCATTTGTTGTGGATGGAGCTACTGAAGCTACAGGAACATCAAGTTTAGTAGACATAGGCAGTTGGTCACTAAACTTGAAAAGGTGAGTACTAATATCATCATCATCTTCAGTACCACCAGGTGGAAGACATGCTGCAGAAGATGATTTATCCACATGATCTGCAACAGCTGGAGGTTGATAAGGAACATATTGCAGTATGTCCAAATCAAATAACTCCACAGGGTTTTGTGGAATCTTGTCCTTTGGAGATTCATTAAACTTCACATGCAGAGTCTCTTCAACTATCTTTGTTCTGCAGTTGAAGGCTCTGTATGCCTTGAAAGTAGATGAATAACCAACAAAATACCCTGCATCCACCTAAGGATCAAATTTGTGGAGTTGATCCTTTGTGTTGAGAATGAAACAAGGACACCCAAAGGCTCTGAAAAATGAAATCAAAGGAGCCAATGATGTAGAACTTCATGTGGAGTCTTCATCAACCTCTGATTTACTAACACTCTATTTTGCACATAGCAAGTTGTATTGACAGCTTCAGCCCAAAAGGTCAATGGCAAACCAGAGTCGGCCAACATAGACCTCGCAGCTTCAATTAACATACTATTCTTTCTCTCCACTACTCCATTTTGTTCTGGAGTCCTTGGGATGCTAAACTGCCTCTTGATTCCCTTTGAGAGACAAAAATCATCAAGTGTATGGTTTCTAAATTTTGTTCTATTGTCATTCCTTATACACTTGACTGATAGGGAATACTGCTTCTCAACATACAACACAAAGTTTATAATCTTCTGAGCAACCTCATCCTTTGAATGCAGAAAGAAAGTCCATACAAATATGGAGTAATCATCCACAATTACCAGACAGTATTTCGTCTTTGCCATGCTCATCACTCTCACAGGACCAAATAGATCCATGTGCAGTAACTGCAAGCAGGCAGTGGACTTAGGTTCTTCAATAGGAGGGAATGAGACTTTGTGTTGTTTTCCTTTTAAACAAACAGTGCAGGTTTCATCATAGTGGAACTCCTTTATTCGTAGAGCTCTCACTAAACTATTGTGGATTAGTTGATTCATGTTTTTGATATTAACATGACCCAACTTCTATGCCATAGTTTAGATTCCTGAGGAGAGGCTTTGGAGAACAGGCATGGATGACCCTTCAAATCAATCTTCTTTGACAAATCCAAGGCATATACTTTTCCAATCCTGTTGGCCTTCAGGAGAGTATGTTCATCCAATACCTTGTCAATCAGCCTCAGAACTTGGGAAGACAGAATCCTGCAGTTCTGGCTTGTGAAAAGTGCAACATGCCCTTTATCACACATCTGACTGACACTCAGCATATTATACTTGAGATTCTCCACATGGTTAACATCATCAAACCGGATTTGTCCATTAGACACAAATCCTTTCCTAGTGATGTAACCCTTGGCATCATTTCCAAACGAAACAAATCCCTTCTTTCCTTGAGAGTAGTCATTAAGAAGAGAACTGCTCCTAGTCATATGCATAGATCCTCCACTGTCCACATACCAGATGCTCCTTTGACATGCTGAAGAACCCTGCATTCGTCAAAAGCAACTAGTTAGGTTTAGAGACCCAAACCTTTTGGTTTTGGGTCTGTTTTCATCAACAGATGTAACCATAACTTGTTTCTTATGATTAACAGCTGATGAAGAAGGAGATGGTACTGAAATGGATTCCTTGGATTTGGGCTTGGAATGCCTTTTCAGTGGTTTGATCACAGGTGTATCTAGTTGGTTAACTCTCCCCAACAAATGTTGAACCATCATAACAAGTTGTGTCTGATTTGTAGCCAAAGCTTTCAGCTCTTGTGACATATCAGTACTTGTGATTAATGAGTTCCTGTGACCCACCATTTCCTCCTTAAAATTCACAGACTTAGTCTGATGTTATCATTAGGAGCACTATCAGCTATTTTGTGATGAACCCTATCCTTCTTTTTGGATTTTGTTGAAGTCTTGGGTTTATCACAATGGGATGATTATGGTACAAACTTGGTCTCAAACTCAGTTTTTATTTCATCCATCTGGATTTTAATGAGCTTATCTCTGTTGAATTTGGAACCCTTTTTGTACCAACATTTATCAGAAAGATGATTGAATTTACCACATATTTCACATGGCATATTCTTTATCTGGGATTGATCAACTGCTGATGTGGAAACTACTGAAGTTGTGCTCTTCAGTACTTTCCTCCTTTCAGTAATTTTGTTTAGTAGTGAAGGATCTGTAACAACTGAAGACTTGTTCTTCAGCTGTTCTTTATCAGCAGTTGTTAATCCTTTTATTTGAGCTGATTTGAAATGCTTTTCAGTGTTGTAACTTGCCCTTCAGTACTTGAAGTACTTTGAGGGACAACATCTGAAGTACTCAGCTTCATGTGCTTATCAGTAGTTAACCCATCAGCCAATTGATTTGCTGAGGTATCAACACTGATTTCATCTTGTGATTTTGGGAGATCACTTGAGGATGATGCACATGATGATGTGGTTTGGAAATTGCTTTCACCTTCAAATTTTACTATTGGTTTTGGAGTAAAATCTATTAGTGGTGCAATGTGGTTGTAGCCAATTCCAAACTTCACATTCGAAGTAGATTGCTTGCTGAGCAGCATTTCAAATCCCTTGCAGGATGACACCCAGCGGTCACACTCAACTTGGGTAACTGCAGGTTTTTCTTTGAGTTCTCTATGGTCCTCAAGAATGACCTCTAGCTTAGCCTTTTCATCATTTAATTGGCATTTAAGCTTATAGATCTCATCATGTTTATCCTTAATAACAGACTCATATTCAACCTTTCTTTTGGAAAGGTTTTACTCAAGTTCTAAATTTTGATTTATTAAAGCTACATTTTCCTCTCTAATAGAGATAAATGCATGTATGCAAGATTCAGAACAAAGCTTGGCCTTAGCCACAGAGGATACCTGGGTTACCTGTGAAGAAGATGCATTGGAGCATGAACTCTCAGTAGATTCCAGGGCCATGAGAGCTAGATTCCCAAAAGGATGTTCACCACCATGTTGACCATCACCATCAAATAAATGCTCATTACCAGAGAGATCATCTGGTAAACTGCTCCAGTCAACAATGCTAGGGGTGAAGAAGCTGTGATGAAGTTGTGATTGAGATGATTGAGATGGTAGAGGCTCAGGTAATGCTTGTGGTTGTTGTGCAATAGGAGCTTGAACTGGATTTGGCTGAGGCATGTAATAGCAGGGATAAGGATATGACATTAGACCCTGAGGGACAAAATATGCAGGAGATATAGGTTGTGAATGATGACCAGAACTAGCAGGATGTTGCCCTCTGTTTTGTTGAATATTACTTGGAAAGGTCACAAAGGGTGCAGAGGAGTTAGATCCAGATGATCTACACTCTCTTGCAAAGTGCCCAAGCCTATGGCATTTGTGACACCTCAACTTACTCTTGTCAAAACCAACTTTGGTTTTGCCAAAGAGTCCAGGGAATTTCCTACCAGTTCTCTTGTAGAATTTTTGAGATTTGATATTAACCAAGGCCATTTTGTTTAGAATATCCATCTCTTTTAAGTCATCATCAGCAATACCCTTGAGATCATCCATGATGAAGCACAAGTTGTCACTATTACAGCTAGACTGACTATCAACACCACAAATGCATGATGAGGACTGTTTGAAGAGAAATCTATATGCTCATCATAATTATTGTCAGATGCAGCATATTCTGACTCATGACCAACCAAGGCAGTGTTCCCTGGTACAAAGTCATCAGTGAGCTTTCCTGATGATGCTAGTTTCCTTTTTTGCTCTATCTCTCTTTCAAATGTAAGCAGTTTCCCATGGAGTTGGGTGAGAGATAGGCTATCCAGATTTGCACTGGAGCGTAGGACAATGGTGTGTGTCCCATCTCTCAGGCAGTGATCTGAGGAATCTGTTATTCATCTGGCTATTGGTGTATTCATGTTTGATCATTTTCAGCTCAGATATCAAACAGGAAAAACGCTCAAACTGTTGAGTCAGTGTCTCACCCTTCCTATGAGAGAATGTCTCATATTGTTGGGCAAGGATTTCTCTGTTGTTTGCTAAGACCTCATCAGTTCCACCGAATTGCTCCTTCAATGCATTCCAGAGATCATGAGCAGTTTCATGATGCATAAGCCCTGAATAGATTTCATTAGGCAGAGCCATGGCCAGAATACCATGCGCTTTAGCATCAACCTCAAACAGTTTCCGATCCTCATCTGAGTATTGTTCCTTCTTCTTCAGAACCATTTGATTGGTTTCCGGATTGTTCACCATAGGCTTGTGTGGACCATGTACCACAGATGTCCAACAACCTGAACTGTTAACAGACAGGTGATGAAGCATTCTTCATTGCCATATGTTATACTTAGTCCTAACCAGCATCGGAGGCTTTGTTGAGGAACCGGTATTGTGAGGGTCATTAGAAGGAGTAGTCATTCTCAGAGTCAACCAAATTCACTTAAGTTTTAACAGATTTAGAACCAAACACAACAAACCAAATTGAACCAATAGAAAACTCAAAGCAGATAACGAAAGCAGCAGAGATTCAATTATCTATAACCAATTCTTGCAAATATACTAATTCAATCAAACATAGATATCGAATAGCAGTTTCAATGATCAATTGTTAAATCAATCATTGATTAACCTGCTCTGATACCATTTATTAGGATCAGTGATCTAACTTTGATTGATTAGAGAGTATCGCAGCAGAATTCGAACAATGAATTAGACAATTCTCAAGAACACAATTGATATTCAATGTAAGAGTAAACGGTTATCGAGAGAGAGAATTCTGCAAATAGAATATTTTATTCATATGCTTTCGTGGTGGCAAAATGTCACACGTACAATTAGGTCAACATCTCTTATATAGGAGATGTGACGTATGCTGATGTCACTTGATAGTGACATCTAACAGATTTATTCAAACTACTGAACGTTAACATAACTACTGAAGATGTCAAACAACTGACATCTTCTTACAAAAATACCAAGTGTTAACTATCACTAAAACTACTGAAAAGAAACTACTGAAACAACAATGACTGAAGAACATGCTCTTCAGTCGTTTTACAAGTACTGAAATAAATAATAAAACTACTGAATGGAAACCATCACAACAACTGAAGAATGCTTCTTCAACTGTTGTGGCAAACTTTGAAGGCTTCAGTACTTGGACATCTTGAACTTCAGCTGTTGTCATCAGCTGATGTCTTGAGCTGATGTCTTAGTCTTTGTACTTCAGCTATTGATCTTTAGTACTTTAGTCATCAGCTGTTGATCTTCAGACTTTGGTCTTCAGTAGTTGAAGTCTTCAGTACTTTAGTCTTCAGCTGTTGATCTTCAGACTTTGTGAAACAGCTGATCAAGTCTTCAGCAGTTGTTGTGATGTCCTGAGGGACTTAAAGATTTTTCTGATCTGGCTCATTGGTTCTTTTGGTCCAACATTTAAGAAGATTTCTTAGGAGATTTTGAAGCATAGAAACTTACTTCCTCTTCATCTTCACTCAAAGTACAAGAGTTATCACTATCATTATTGGACATAAAGGTACTTCCAGCACTTCTTGTTTCTTTAAAGTGATATGGTGATACATGAGTTCTCATACTCTTGTTTCTTGATTTCTCATCCATTTCAAGAGCCTCAACTTTAGCTATTAGAGTATCTAACCAAACTATTTTGAGGTCTATGGAGTTCTTGAACATGGATACAGTTGGCTTCCAACTTTCTGGTAAATTATGGAGCATCTTCTTGTTGAATTCCTCATTAGTGTATTTCAACTCCAAAATATTCATCTCTGTAACAAGTTGCATAAACCTATGGAGTTGTTGGGGAATTGATTCACCCGTAATATGATGAAATGTTTCTTATTATGAACGAAGGTTGTCCTTCCTAATGCTTTGGATTTCATCACTCCATTCACAGAGTGTATGAAGAATCTTTCACAAGGAATTAACTGTTTTTTAATTTTCACACCTCATTAATATTTCCTCCGGTAAAGCCATACTAAGAAAGTTGTATGCTTTAATATCAACTTTAACCTTGTTAATATCATGAGGTGACAGATCTTTTTTACTGATGGGTTGATTATTGTCATTATAATCCAGCCCAGAGTGGGTGGAATATAAGGACATTCTGTTATTGAAACCCATAAGTCAAAATCTGTAGAATTTACATGATTCCTGAACTTGATTTTCCAGTATTTAAAATCTGCTTTTGTTTCCAACTTTGGAGGTTGGAAAGATGATCCACCAAAGTTGCTCATGATTAGTTAAGATCTAAGATTCTAACTAATGACTTTGTTCCATGGATATGAACAATTTATTAACGTTGATCAATAACTATGATATGCTTTTCACTTGATTTGAAAATTGATCCAAGTTAATCAAACAATGTAACAGTACTTGCTGAATGACAAATCACTGATCACACAGAAATTTTTGCATAAAAGAAAATCAATAGATCTAATCAGTACAAACTAACAAATCTTGAGAATTCAGTAATCAATTAAACATAAATAACACAGATAGATCAATCAATCTAAATCAATGAGCACTCGGCTCGGATACCACCTGTGAATCTATGGATCGCAATTAGGAATTATCAGTGTTAATTCAAGTGAAGTCAACGTTTGCGGGATGAACTTTAACTTGGTTCAATTGTTTGTATTAATTTCAATATCAATAATTATTAATGAAAAAGATGAACGCAACGAATGGAATACAATTAATGATCAAACAAATATTCAATTCAAACATATATCATTAAAAACATGTTAATGATAACAGATGAACATACAATGAATGAATGAATGATATTGATTGAGTGTTTGATGATGTGATGGATGCTAGGGTTTTGATTTGTGTGATTTGATGTGATGATGGGTTGTTGTATTGTTCCTTGGATGTTTGCCATCAAAGACGTGTAGTCGATGTGAAACCTAGGATCCATATATATAGGCACATGTGTTTCAATTAAGGAAACACTAGGTTTCTTAGGATTCACACAACTGTCTTGTTGACTTGTTGACTTGTAAAACTTGTATTATTAAATACAAGAGTTTGGACTCCGCACAACTATGGTCTTCTATAGATTAGTTCTTCCATAGGAGGCTTGTTCTTTTGAAGGTACTTTGTTCTGACTTGTGGTTGTTGTTCATCCGCAGGAGATCTTCGGATAATTGATTTTGTGAGAACCATATCTATGGAAGAACAAAATGTTCATCTGTAGATGTTTCTTTACACTTGGTCAATTTCTGAAATTGACTAAGTATAATGTTTGTACTTGCAATCATACACATATCAATACACATATGGGTTAACCTATATGTAAATCATAGTAATGAATTACAAATGTTCAGTAGAATATTGATAAAGGTTCTAAGCCTATACAAAATGATCTAGACACATAATTCCTAGATCTAACACTTATCAAGTCCAATTCATCCGCATTTGTCAATGCGGATGAGCAGAAGAAATGCTGATGAAGACTTAGACTAGTTCTGATGTATAGGTCAGGGGTAGTTTAGTCATTTTGTAGAAATGCTTCTTGTCAGCCTATAAATAGAATAGAAACCTTGTACATGAGGTGACAATTGACAGAAAATTAGAATATTTTGTGTCTTACAATCTCAAGGTGTATAATTATTGTTTAATGTTCAAACCCTAGCATTTATTATAATCAATCACCTTCATTAATACAAACAAGCATTTATGAGTATTTTCTTGCATTGAATGTTTATTGATTGTTTGATTCCACCACTCAATCATTAACTCTATTCTCATATTCGATCCTAGTGAGAATCTCAATCTCACTACCCAGTCAATTAGTATCAGAGCCTTGGCTCTCGGTTCTTTTTCACATCTACCCAATTTATAAATAGAACTCGATTGATCTGGTGATTGAGTTGCTAATAGAGTGTTCTATCACCTCTACTTAATAAACATCAGAAAATACTCTTCAACATTTACTATTCATACTCTCTCTTCTTCAAGAACAAAGCAGTAGTCTTCATATTCGAAGCTATGAATAAGTAATATAACAAAATTTGCAACAAGAAGCTCAGAAACATAACAAATCTGATTCTTTGAGCCTCTTTTGGAAGATTTGGACAAGTTGGACTAACTGAACATAAAAACTTATCTAATCTACATTTATACAAGTTAAAAATACCTTGTTAAAATGGATTCACATAATTTTTCAGAACTAGGTCATACTCCAAAACCTCCCATGCTTAAACATAAATCTGAGTTTAAGAAATGGAAAATCAGAGTTAAGAATTACATTACAGGTGTAGATCAGGACTATTGGAACTTAATATGCAAAGGGCCCCACATTCCTGTTACACCGTCTACTCATCAAGCTACCATCTACAAAACATCAAGAATACCTATTGAGGATCTGACTCTTTATAATGATGACTACAAGAAGATTAAGATTGATCTCAAAGCCTACTCTATACTCACTCAAGCACTAAATATGGATGTGTTGAAAAGACTGGAGAAGTATGGTACTGCTAAAGCTGTATGGGATGCACTACTGATTATGTGTGAGGGAAGTAGTGAAGTTGCAGTGATTAACAAGGACAAGCTTGTTAATCAGTATGAAACATTTCATCACTCCAAAATGGAGTCCATATCTAAAAAACTGCATAGATTTGTGAGCTGGTGAATGACTTGGAGATCATGGGAGTCACTTCTAAAGTCCAAGAGTTAAAAAAAGAAGATGTTGCATAGTCTCCCAGAGACCTAGAAACAAAATGTGACGATGTTGAAAAATACTCTTGATCTCGAGAGTACTACCCTGGATAAAATGATAGCCAAGAAAGAAGAATTGGAGCTTGATAAAAGAAGCAGAAACCTAGGTAGGCCCAGAGTGATGGAGGCATATAAATTTCCATCAGACTCTCATCTATGGAAAATGCCTTCATTACTGAGGAGGATGATTTTATTTCTTCATAAGACCAATTGAAGACCATAGGATTCATTGCAGCTCCACCAATCAACAAGCCATCAACATCATCTCAATCATCAAGATTCTCTACAACTCCTTCAAACACTCCTAATAATACAAGATCTGAAGAACAAAAGGCAACCTACAACGCATTTGTTGCTAGCTTTGAAGATTAGTTGGGAGGAAGACTCACCTTTGCACATCTGATCCAGGAAGACTTAGAAGAAATGGATCCAGATGAAGTAGAAGAAATGGATTTGCAATGGCAAATGGCCATGATTGCTATCAGATCCAAGACGTTTTTCACAAAAGGAAGAAAGCTCAGTGTAACACCCGATTACTTTTAGAAGGCTCAAACGAATGAATAAGGTAAAGAATAAGAAAGAAAAGATATAAAGCACAAGTAGAGGGACCTAATGTGTCAAAAGGACCAAACTTTATAAAAAGTTGGTGAATAAAGGCGGTATGGCCGTCCATCTCTTTCTCTTGCTCATATCATTCAGATATTTTTAGAGAGAGGAAGAAGGAGAGCTGAAAACTCTCGGGTTTTGAAGAAGCAAAAGGAAGAAGTTGAATTCAAGGCGGTTGAACTCAATTGCAAACGGTTTGCAAAGAAGTCCTAAGCAATGGCTGCAAAGGTGAGTTCTAGAACCCCCTTTTTACGTGTTTTTAATAGCTTTGAGGCTGGAAATGCATGTATGAACTTTTTATTAAAGTTGGGTTTATACATGTATGTATGTATGTGTGTATGTTGCATGTGGAGTTTGATTTTGGGTTGTGTATGTGTTTGATGTTGTTATGCATGTGTTTCTAAGACTTAGAATGCATGATATAAGTTTAGAACATGTTAGAAAATGATTGGGGACTGAAATTGAAGTTCATGTACGAATGAGGTTGCTCATGCGCCAAAATAGGGCTCATATGCCTAAGTTATAGAATTTTCCTAAGTGTTCCCATGCGCCTAAAATCTCATGCTCCTGAATAGTACTCCTGCGACTAGAAATAGGCAAAATTTGACTAAGTGTTTATGCGCCCAGGATAGCTCATGCGCCTAACCACTCATGCGCCTGTATAATGCTCAGGCGCCTAGAAATTGCCCAGAATATGCTAAGTGTTGCTCATGCGTCCCAATAGTGCTGATTTGCCCGAAAGTTCCCCATATGCCTAAGTGTTCCTCACGCGTCTGAAAAGCCATGCGCCTGCATAGTGCTCATGCGCCTAAAGACTTAGAATATTTTCTGACTTTTCGGGGAAAAAGTGAAATGTACGCTTTGACTTGGGAGGTTCCCGGGCCAATGTATGTTGACTTTTTGACGTCAAAGATGATGTGATGGGCAATGTATGTATGATATGATGTGAGATTGATGCTTATGCATGATGGTATGTATGGTGTTTGTTATGTATGTATGATGATGTTGTATGTTCATGCTATTGTTCCTTATTATGTATGATTATTTTCTTGTGGCTTTACATTGGATGATTAATTAATGAAATGAAAAGTATTATGTAATGTAAAGCGGAAGATAATGAAAAGAGGAACGAAATGAAAGAATGCATGCATTAATGAATAAAAGATGGTAAAGAAAGTCTTGCAAGCACGATATAGAGAAACACACTCAATGAAGAGTGTTATTTCAACGGTGTGTGGGATAGCTACCCTAGAAGGATGCACAAAGGGGTCTTTCTTTGTGATTGACCATTTGTATAGAACCTTTGTCGCTTATCCCAGGTACTGTGGTCAGGCCACCAGGCGCCATGACTGGGGTCTATGATAGACCTCGGCCCAGTACCTACTTTATGCATAACTGTGGGGTGTAGCACATGGCAATGGTACAACAGAATTTACCCTAGGTACTGTGGTTAGGCAACCGGGTGCCATGACTGGTGGTCTATGATCGACCTCGGCCCAGTACCCGCTTTATGCATGACGGTGGAGTAAAGTTTATGGTTTTGGTATGGAATGTAAGAAGTAAAGATGAACATATAAATGAAAGTAATTTATGAAAGTGAACCAAAGTGAATGATAGTGTCGTACGATGAATGAACGAAGTTAAAGAACGAATAATGAAGATAATAATGATATTATCTATGTGTACATATGATGTGTGACCACATACAAAAGTAAAGAACGGTTTTAAATGGAAGTAAAGTATGTTTTATTTTAAAACTAGAACTCATTCAGTAATGCTGACGTTTTATGCATTTTTCAAGTTGGCAGGTTAAGTTGTTGAGGATGGCACGGGGTGGCTGCTTGGCTTATTTTGGATGGCATCCATTGTTATAATGCTTTTGTGACATAATGCAACAAGTACTTTGTAACCTGATAATGATTTATTAATTTGCAAAAGTTTTTATAATGAAATGAAATGTTAGTTTTAGTATTTCTGCTTGAATATTTTCTTTAAATTAATGTAATTACACTTAGACTTAATGAAAACACGAAGCTTGGGAATGACAAATTCAAGGTGAAGTGCTTCAACTGTGGCATGACTGGCCACTTCTCTAGAGAATGTAATGCTCGCAGAAGAAACAACAACTTTAAAAAGAATTCTCAGAGCCAGTTATCTTCACAACCAAAGTCAAGTTTTCACTCTAATAATCATCAACAATAGTATCATCATCAACATCACCAACAAACATATGAGACTTAGCCTCAACTGATAAGTCAAGCTCATGGAAGCAGTCAGTCATCCGCAAATGTTCTTGTTATTAAGCAAGATGGAGTATGGGACTGGAGTCTGTATGCAGAGGAAGTAAAGCCTCAATTCCAAAATCATGCAACGTCGCTCACATCAATGATGGTCCATCTCCCATACCATCTGAGGTAAAATCTAACCTTTGTAATGATAAATGCATTACTGACTTGCAATGTTATACAGAGCATAATCATAAATTGGTAGACAAAATAAAATAAGAAAAGGTAAAGTCAAAGATGAGCAACTTGCAGCTAAAGCTGAACAATTAAAAGCTTTGAAATCAAAATAAAATCTCTCATCTCGACATTGAAAAATTGCATGGTGAAAAGTACACTCTTGCAGCTAAGAATGAGCAACTTACTGAAAAATTAGCTCAATCTAAAGCTGAACAAACACTTAAAGAAGTGAAAGTAGAAAAGTTTCAATTGTCTTCAGTCAAGCTGCAAGAGATGCTTGGTTCGCAAAAGGATCCCAAAGATATGTTTGAGATTGGGTATAACTCCTATCCTCCACCATACAATGATAACTAAACTATCATGACTAACACTGTTATACTCAATGAGAAAATTGAACCTAACACTATTAAACCAAAAACAATAGTAAAACATGTAACAAATCCTCCAAACAAACCAAATGTTTACATTGAAACAAATGAGGATAAATGAGATTAGGATACCTAACTAAAATCAAGGAGTGTTCAGATAAGGTAGTGCGTGTCATCAAACCAACAACCCCAATCAAGGCAATTGTTCCCTTTGTGAAATTTATACCTTTTATTTCCAAATGTAAAAAGAAATTTGTGAATTTAGTGAAATCCTTTATTGAAAGTAGTTATGATAATGAGATTATATCTTCAAAAAATTCAAGCAAATTAGGCGAGGTTTCAGTGCAAAAGAAACATAAAAGCTAACTGATTTAAACCACTAAAATTTAGTCAGACCTTCAATCTTCAAAATTAAGACAAGGAGTCGTTTTGACATATGTAAGAAGGAGCACGTTCATCAGGTTGAGCAAGAAATAACGAAAGGGTTGAGGAAACAAAAACAGCCTAGAATAGTAAACAAAAGTAGTGTTTCAAAGAAAACTACAAAAAGGCTAATTTTGATTCCTCCCCTAAACAAAAGAATGTGACTCAGTTGAAAATGGGAAAAGAAACTAAGTCTGCTAAAACAAAATCAAATTCAAGAAACAAACATATGTATTGTGACATATGTGACATGCTTAATCACAAAAGAAAAGAGTGTTTTTTCAATCAATACTACTCTATCCATGACATGAACAACCATTCCACTAAAAACTGCTATTTTAACAAATATTGTTCAGTCTGTGATATAAACAATCACAATACATCTGACTGTTACTTCAATCAGAAGGGAGTAAGAATTGCTCAGAACAAACCCATCTCAACAACATGATATATGCAACCCAATGTCAAGAGTCATTATAAAAAAATCAATATAGGATATCTAGATCAAATAATGACATGAGTAACATGAAAGAATCATGGAAGATTCAAAGAAACAAACGTCACAACATTAAGCAAAAGTTTGATCTTCCCAAATCAAAAATAATCTTTGACAATACAAAACAAGTCAAATTTCTTTAAAAGAATAGCAACAAAAGATTTTGTTACTCCTTTGACTCTTTAGTTGATGTTGTTGAGACGACTCAATGAAAATATCACCAGCAATCTCCCAAGTCACCTCTAAATAGATCATAATTCAAAGGAAAGTATCAAGAGGTCACCATTATAGATAGGAAGGAGAAACCCAAGAGCATTATGGCTTGGGTTCCATATTCTAATTAGTTCTTGTGTCCTTGGAGGGTCATCCATATATGTCTAATAGCCTATGGTACGTTGATAGTGCGTGTTCCCGACACATGACTCGAGATCGTTCCCGACACATGGCTGGAGATCGTTCTCTCCTTCATGATTTCAAGCAAATACAAGGAACTACTCTGGCATTCGAAGGAGATTCACAAGGTGGAAGAATTACTCGTGAAGGATCTATGAAAAATGGGATGCTAAGCTTTGATAGAGTGAACTACTGTGAACAACTAAACTTCAATCTTCTAAGCGTGTCTCAGATCTGTGACAAGAAATATTCAACTCACTTTACCGACACTCATTGCTACATTCTCAAGCCTGGATTTCAGACTTCGGAAGAATGGGTTGTACTAAAGACTCGAAGGAAGAATAACACCTATGTCTTAAACCTGAATTCTACAATACCAATAGAAGAAACATGTCTTTTGTCTAAAGCATCAACTGATGTGTCCAAGCTTTGGTACAATTGTTTGGGGCATGACTGGGTTTGAATAAGAATGATATTCTTATAGAGAATAGAATATCATAATCAAGTCAATGATTGAGTGGCGAAAACAAACAATCAAAGAACATTCAAAGCAAGAAAAATACTCATAAATGTTGTTTGTATTGATATATGAAAGTTGATAAGTTACAGAGAATAATTACAACAAAAATTCTCTATCTATTAGCTGTCCCCTCAGTACGAGGTCAACTATTTTATTTATAGGGAGACCAGATGCCTTTACAAAATGACTAAACTACCCCTGACCTATTACATGAGAAACTAGTCTATGTCTTGATCCGCATCCAGGCTTGTTCATCCGCATTGACAAATGCGGATGAGATAATCTTGATCAGCATTTCCACTTGATCATCCGCATTAGTAAGTTGTGTAGGATTCTATGTGCCCAAGACACTTAGAATATTGATGTGGTTAGTACGTTATGATCCAAGTCGGGTTATACCCAAATAATAAGCTTTGCAAACACAAACGATTATTTAATTGATGATGTGATCATGCAATTAAATAATAACACACCAAATTTAGGAAATTGGTTTTCTAAACAATAATATGTGAAATGGGTCAAATCATAAGGATGATTTGTTGATGGGTTTTATTAATCACATTGTTATTTAAAAGGGTTTAAATAACATAAGATAATGTAATGTTAGTGATCTTTAATTAAAATGTTTAATTAAAGATTAGTGCATAAAACAATGGTTCTTGCACTTGTCACACATTAAAAATCAAGAGGGTCCATGAACTTTTAATGTGTCAACAAGACATAAAAAGAGAGGGAATCCCAGCCATGTTTAAAAAACTTTCAGCCACCCCATGGACCAATAGGGTTCCTTCTTTTCCCTTGGTAACACACACTCTTTATGAAAGAGTGTAGGACTCTCCAATATAATTCACTTCACATGCAAAACACCAAAAACACTCTCTCTTCTCTCAAAAGGTTTAGGAACAACAGCAGCCAAGAAGGGGTTTTTGGAGTTGATCTTGGTGTTGATTCTCCCTAACAAGACACGTTTGTAAGTAAGCTTTGGGTATACAAGCTTGAGGACTTCTACCCTTGAAGTCTTGGCCGATTTTGGACATCCTTTCCTCCTTTCTTTGGTCATTTTTACTGCTGCTGAAAGGTAGTTATCACAACTCAATGTAGCGGTGATTTTATGTACTTTTACATGTGTTCATAGCTTGCTCATTCACATATTATGATCCTTTGATTTTGGGTTTGCTTTATACATTTATATGGTCACCTGAATAACATGTTTTTCATCTTATAAGTAAGTTTATAAAGTTGTTATTCCGCTGCATTTTAAGAAAATTTAGGGTTATAAGGATGATTATCAACTCATAATAGGCTGATTATGGTTGATTCAATAAACCCCATGTCTTTCAAAGTTATATCTTCATGCTTATGATTAAACTTTGAACGATAGAAATGTCAATTGGTTGATATGTTTGGTTGTTGTTTGTTTGGACAAACAAACCCAAATTTTCAGTTTATGTTGGCTGAAAATTGGGGTTTGATGGGGTTTATTTTGTTTGTTAAATGATGTTTATGATTGTTCATATGATAGTGCATAACCTAGCTTGACCTTGTGTTGTTTGGTTTGGATTGTATGTATTTATTTGATTATATTCATTCAATGGGGTTGTATATTAATTTGTGCTTTGTTTAAAAATGTATTTTGTCAATTTATTCATTTGGATGTAAAAAATAGATTAGGAGTAATTTTCTTTTACTAGAAAATATGTATTAGGATATATATTTTGTAAAAGAAGATGCTCGGGAAGGAAGCAAAGGAGGAAGATACAAAGAAAAGGACTTGAAGCATATGGATAAGTTCAAGTGGGAGTCTATGTTGATCTGATTTTTGTGTTGTATTCAACCCTTAGGAAATACCAAATTACCACACTTGTGATGGCAAACAAGTGTGGTCACAATAGTAGCTATGGCTATGCACATTGTGGTTGTTTACCTTATGCTTGTTTGATTGTGATTTTATGAATGATTGTATGATATTTGGATATGATGGACAATCTTAATATAAATGATCTTAACAAGCTAATACAAAAATGTTTCTTAATCATTAAGTGTTAATAAATGGTCATTAAAAGGATCAATGATTTCGTAATAAAATGGGTTTTATTAAAAGGACCATAGGGTATCTTGTATTTGAAAGCATGCAAATACAAGTACATAGAGTTTTCTAACTAGAATTATGAAATCTCAAACTTTTCACAAACAAGTTTAACACCGTCCTTTTGCACAACACTTGAGTCATTTGGAAACTCTTAATGGGATAAAGGTCACCTAACCATTTAGAGGGAACTTGTGATTTAAGGTGAGGATACCACATTGGTGGGATAAAGGTCACCTAACCGCTTATGTGGGTAATCTCACACGTGTGTGCAAGTAGGGTAACTTGATTTGCAAACCATTTTAAATGGATCACCTAAATATGGTTTCCAAATGTTGTTGATGGGATTAACATGTCGACTTTACATATGATGTTTAATGTCGATCCCATACCTCAAGAAGTTGCAAATGGTTGCAACCGTCAATCGTTGACCACCTTATTAATTTAAATCGTGGGATAAAGGTCACCTAACCATAATTTAAATGTAATGTTGGTTCTAGATTTTAATATAAAAATGACCTTAAAAGGCATTAATTATTAAAAATAGCAATATCGAAAATACTAAATAGATCTTTGTTAAATTTTGTAGATGGCCACCAATAATGACAATCATGATAACTCATCCACGTCCACCCAATCATTACGAGCGATCCTCCAAAAGGAATGTCTAAATCATAATAATTTCATTGATTGGTATCGAAACTTGAGAATTGTTCTCAAGCAAGAGAGAAGATCATATGTTTTAGACGATCCTGTCCCCGATCAGCCTACTAAGGATGATGAGGAGGCCTACAACGATTGGCTGAAGTACACTGAGGACTCCGTCCAAGTGTCTTGTCTCATGCTAGCGAGCATGACTCCGGATCTCCAAAAGAAGTATGAACATCACAGAGCTTATGACATGATAACCCAGCTGAAGGAAACGTTCCAACAGCAAGCAAGGGTTGAGCGCTTCGAAACGGTTCAAGCACTCCATGCATGTCGTATGGACGACAACCAATCAGTTTCATCTTATGTACTTAAGATGAAAAGTCATATTGACCGCCTCGAAAGGCTTAATTGTCCGTCTCGAAGTAATTGGCCACAGATTTGATCCTTAATGGCCTTACCAAGAAGTTCGAGACATTTGTGTTGAATTACAACATGAATGCATGGGACAAGAGCATTGGTGAGCTTCACTCAATGCTTAAAACGACTGAGGCGGCCATGGGTAAAAGGGTTTTACCCGTTCTCACCATCCATGAAGGTGGGAACAAGAAAAGGCCTCATCCCGCACCCAAGGCAAAGGTTGCCAAGGGTAAGGGACCCGTTTGGGGAAAAGGGAAAGCGGTGACAAGGGTGCCACCCAAACCACAAGAGAAGAGCCAAAAGGTTGCAACTAATGACCCATGCTTCAAGTGTGGAGAGATTGGACATTGGGCAAGGAATTGTCCTGTCCATCTGCAAGAGTTGAAGGCAAAGAGGGATGTTGGGCAGACCTCAGGTACAATATACATGATTCATATTGATCTTAATGTTACATCTTCTAACACATGGGTATTGGATACCAGACATGGAACTCATATTTGCAATTTGTTGCAGGGGTTCACAAGAAGTAGGGACTTCAATCAAGGGGATGTTAGCCTCTTCATGGGCAATGGAACTAAAGTCATAGTTGAAGCTCATGGGGAATACATCCTAAAACTTCCAAGTGGCTTGGATGTGATTTTGAAGAATGTTTTGTATGCTCCTAGTTTGACTAGGAACATTATTTCAATATCCCAATTAAGACTTTTGTGATTATTATTATCTTTTGTTGAAAATGATATTCATGTTTCCTTAAATGATATGTTCTACTTTAAAGCTATTCCCATTAATGGTATTTATGAATTGGTTCATGAAAATGCTTTAAATAGTTCATTGTACCATACTAACACCAAGAAACTCAAGTTGGATTTGAGTGATACCTATCTTTGGCATTGTCGTCTTGGTCATATAAACAAGAAACGTATACAAACACTTCAAAAGAATGGTCTTTTAAAAACGAATGAATGTGATTCATTTGATGTATGTGAATCTTGTTTACAAGGAAAAATGACTAAGGCACCCTTTAGTGGAACTAAAGAAAGGGCAAAAGATTTACTAGGAATCATACATTCAGATGTATGTGGTCCTTTTAAACCAATGACTAGGAATGGTGAAAGATATTTCATTACCTTTACCGACGATTATAGTCGCTATGGGTATGTGTACATATTAAGGCACAAAGATGAAGCTTTTGAAATGTTCAAGATCTTCAGGAATGAAGTAGAAAATCAACTCAACAAGTCGATTAAAGTTCTCCGCACCCATAGAGGAGGTGAATACCTAAGTGATGCTTTTCAAGTTTATATTAGGAGTTGTGGGATTGTCTCACAACTCACTCCACGTGGAACACCACAACATAATGGTGTGTTTGAGAGGAGGAATCGAACCTTAGTGGATATGGTTCGATCTACGATGGCTAGAAGCACATTACCTCTATTATTTTGGGGTTTCGCTTTGCTCTCCGCGGCCCGTATTCTAAATATGGCCCCAACCAAAAAGGTGGAAATGACACCTTTTGAGATATGGCATGGAAGAGTTCCATCCCTATCATTCTTAAGGGTCTGGGGTTGTGAGGCTTACGTTAAGACTCCCACCCTAAACAAATTGGAAGTCTGATCCACCAAGTGTATCTTTATTGGATATCCTAGAGATTCTATGGGATATTATTTCTATGATCCACTGGAACAAAAGGTGTTTGTTGCCAGAAAGGGTGAGTTCTTAGAGGCAAAGTTCCTTATGGAAGGAACTAGCAGTAGAACAGTGGATCTTTAGGAGGATCAAGAGCCACAACCCGATGCACGTCTGGTTGAAACTAGCACTCAACATGAGGATGTTGTGGATGATCAAGCGATTGATCAATACACACAAAACGTTCGCAGAAGTGGTAGAACTAGTAATCCACCTCAAAGATATGGATTTTTCATGGATGGATGCTATGTGGTGGATTCAGATGAACCAACCACATACCAGAATGCAGTGTCCAATTTGGATTGTGACAAATGGCTTGAGGCCATGAACGTTGAGATGCAATCCATGTATGACAATCAAGTTTGGGAACTTGTTGTACCACCTCTTAATTCCAAAGTAGTTGGAAGCAAGTGGGTTTTCAAGAAGAAAACCGATATGCATGGAAACTTGGATACTTATAAAGCTAGACTTGTAGCAAAGGGTTTCACTCAAACTCAAGGGGTTGACTACGATGAAACTTTCTCACCTGTTGCGATGCTAAAGTCTATAAGGATATTGTTTGCCATAGCTTCTCATTATGATTATGAGATTTGGCAAATGGATGTCAAAACCGCTTTCCTAAATGGATATCTTGAGGAAGATGTCTATATGGTTCAACCTCAAGGTTTTGTCGATCCAAAACATCCTAATAAGTATGCAAGTTAAAGATATCAATATATGGATTGAAACAAGCATCGAGAAGCTGGAATCATGGTTTTGATGAGGAGGTAAAGAAATTTGGCTTCATCAAAAACGCTGATGAGGCTCGTGTGTATAAGAAGGCTAGTGGGAGCACAATAACTTTCCTAGTATTGTATGTTGATGACATACTACTATTTGGAAATGACATTCCAACCTTGGAAGGTGTAAAAACCTGGCTTGGAAGTTGTTTTTCCATCAAGGATCTTGGTGAAGCCGCCTATATTCTGGGAATAAAGATCTATAGGGATAGATCAAAGCGGTTGAATTGGTTTAAATCAAAGTGCATACATTGATAAGATCTTGAAGAGGTTCAAGATGGAGAACTCTAAGAAAGGCACTGTACCTATTCAAAGAGGAACGATATTGAGTACGACTCAATGTCCTAGCTCAAGGGATAAGCAAGATAAAATGAAGGCAATCCCATATGCATCTGCTATTTGATCCATCATGTATGCAATGATATGCACTCGACCGGACGTGTCATGCGCCTTAAGCATGACAAGCCGTTACCAGCAAAATCCTGGAAACAGTCATTGGATGGCTGTTAAGAACATACTTAAGTACCTAAGGAGGACAAGAGATATGTTCCTAATCTATGGATCTGGTGATGAGGAACTCGTTGTAAAAGGTTACACGGATGCGAGTTTCCAAACCGATCGTGATGATTCTCGATCACAATCGGGATATATTTTCATTCTGAATGGAGGAGCGGTCTCTTCGAAGAGCTCCAAACAGGATGTGGTGGCTCTATCAACTACAGAATCAGAATATGTTGCCGCCTCATTGGCAGCTCAAGAAGCTGCATGGTTGAAAAAATTCATTGCCGATCTAGGGGTTGTCCCTTCCATTCAAGAACCCCTAGAGATCTTTTGTGATAACGAGGGTGCGATTGCTCAAATCAAGGAACCTCGTGCTCATCAAAAGATTAGGCACATTGAGAGGAGATTCAACTACATACGAGATGAAGTTGAAAAAGGAAAGATATGTATTCGCAAAGTTCACACGGATCAAAACATTGCGGATCCTCTAATGAAGCTCCTTGAAAAGGTAAAGCATGAAGGTCATACTTCTGCCATGGGACTTCGATATTCTAGTGATTGGATTTGATTTGTAAATTTTGTATCTGGATATGTGGAACTCTTTATTATTTGAATAAAATTATTTGGTTATAATGTTTCAATTAATGTTCCAATTTAGCATGTTTAATCCATGAGTAAATTGTTTACTCTAAAAGTCCGTAGTCGTTCATACTTATGGGAACAAGTGTGAGGGTAAGATTATTATGAACTTGGATTGGTTGATATTCATAAAAAATGAATATAGAGCAATTGGTTGCTACCAAGGTTCATAGATATTTGCGGGATGCAAATATTGGACTGACCCGCATCTCAAATTTTACTACATGGAATCTTATTGATTGATCATAAGTAAATTTGAGTAAAGGCGAATATCATTTGGTATCCTCCGACCTGAGATACATATTGGGTTTTGATATTCACCAAGTATTATACCTTGAGCTAATTCTTCACTATCCTGAAATAGTGGACAGCACATAAGGGTATGTTCAGGTATGACACGAGGTGTTTGTGAGAAACGTATGTAGTCAAGATGGAATTTGTTCCTCTTATTCGTTGAGAGTTAGATGTCTAAGGCTGATAAGTTAAATCAACAAGGAATGATCATTCCGTGTTCTTGGATTTAACATGACATCTGTAACAAAAGGATAGATGATTGATTCACCTAAATCATTTCAAGTAGGATACTTGAATAAGATGATGTTATTGAATGGCTATAAGTCATGCGTATTAAGGGTAGTAAACTGTTGTTAGGCGGTATTTACTGCTTGCATCAATCTTCTATGAATCTTGGGCAAGTGGGAGATTGTAGGATTCTATGTGCCCAAGACACTTAGAATATTGATGTGGTTAGTGCGTTATGATCCAAGTCGAATTATACCCAAATAATAAGCTTTGCAAACACAAACGATTATTTAATTGATGATGTGATCATGCAATTAAATAATAACACACCAAATTTAGGAAATTGGTTTTCTAAACAATTATATGTGAAATGGGTCAAATCATAAGGATGATTTGTTGATGGGTTTTATTAATCACATGGTTATTAAAAGGGTTTAAATAACATAAGATAATGTAACGTTAGTGATCTTTAATTAAAATGTTTAATTAAAGATTAGTGCATAAAACATATTAGTATGGTTCCTGCACATGTCACACATTAAAAATCCAAGAGGGTCCATGAACTTTTAATGTGTCAACAAGACATAAAAATGAGAGGGAATCCTAGCCATGTTTAAAAAACTTTCGGCCACCCCATGGACCAATGGGGTTCCTTCTTTTCCCTTGGTAACACACACTCTTTATGAAAGAGTGTAGGACTCTCCAATATAATTCACTTCACATGCAAAACACCAAAAACACTCTCTCTTCTCTCAAAAGGTTTACGGAACAGCAGCAGCCAAGAAGGGGTTTTCGGATGATCTTGGTGTTGATTCTCCCTAACAAGACACGTTTGCAAGTAATCTTTGGGTATACAAGCTTGAGGACTTCTACCCTTGAAGTCTTGGCCGATTTTGCACATCCTTTCCTCCTTTCTTTGGTCATTTTTACTGCTGCTGAAAGGTAGTTATCACAGCTCAATGTAGTGGTGATTTTATGTACTTTTACATGTGTTCATAGCTTGCTCATTCACATATTATGATCCTTTGATTTTGGGTTTGCTTTATACATTTATATGGTCACCTAAAGGACATGTTTTTCAGCTTATAAGTAAGTTTATAAAGTTTTTATTCCGCTGCGTTTTCAGAAAGTTTAACGGGTTAAACTATGTTTTGTGTTCTTGCAAACCCTACAATGGCATCAAGAGCCGGTTATGTGGATAGCTTGCTTGTTCTTGTCCTTTAAAATCGGATTTTAAGGATGATTATCAACTCATAATAGGCTGATTTTGGTTGATTCAATAAACCCCATGTCTTTCAAAGTTTTATATTCATGCTTAGGATTAAACTTTGAAAGATAGAAATGTCAATTGGTTGATATGTTTGGTTGTTGTTTGTTTGGACAAACAAACCCAAATTTTCAGTTTATGTTGGCTGAAAATATGGGGTTTGATGGGGTTTATTTTTTTGTTAAATGATGTTTATGATTGTTCATATGATAGTGCATAACCTAGCTTGACCTTGTGTTGTTTGGTTGGATTGTATGTATTTATTTGATTATATTCATTCAATGGGGTTGTATATTAATTTGTGCTTTGTTTAAAAATGTATTTTGTCAATTTATTCATTGGGATGTAAAAAATAGATTAGGAGTAATTTTCTTTTACTAGAAAATATGTATTAGGATATATATTTTGTAAAAGAAGATGCTCGGGAAGGAAGCACAAGAGGAAGACACAAAGAAAAGGACTTGAAGCATATGGATGCAAGTTCAAGTGGGAGTCTATGTTGATCTGATTTTTGTGTTGTATTCAACCCTTAGGAAATACCAAATTACCACACTTGTGATGGCAAACAAGTGTGGTCACAATAGTAGCTATGGCTATGCACATTGTGGTTGTTTACCTTATGCTTGTTTGATTGTGATTTTATGAATGATTGTATGATATTTGGATATGATGGACAATCTTAATATAAATGATCTTAACAAGCTAATACAAAAATGTTTCTTAATCATTAAGTGTTAATAAATGGTTATTAAAAGGATCAATGATTTCGTAATAAAATGGGTTTTATTAAAAGGACCATAGGGTATCTTGTATTTGAAAGCATGCAAATACAAGTACATAGAGTTTTCTAACTAGAATTATGAAATCTCAAACTTTTCACAAACAAGTTTAACACCGTCCTTTTGCACAACACTTGAGTCATTTGGAAACTCTTAATGGGATAAAGGTCACCTAACCATTTAGAGGGAACTTGTGATTTAAGGTGAGGATACCACATTGGTGGGATAAAGGTCACCTAACCACTTATGTGGGTAAACTCACATGTGTGTGCAAGTAGGGTAACTTTATTTGCAAACCATGTTAAATAGATCACCTAAATATGGTTTCCAAATGGTGTTGATGGGATTAACATGCCGACTTTACATATGATGTTTAAAGTCGATCCCATACCTCTAGAAGTTGCAAATGGTTGCAACAGTCAATCGTGGACCACCTTATTAATTTAAATCGTGGGATAAAGGTCACCTAACCACAATTTAAATGTAATGTTGGGTTTTAGATTTTAATATAAAAATGACCTTTAAAGACATTAATTATTAAAAATAGAAATATCAAAAATGCTAAATAGATCTTTGTTAAATTTTGTAGATGGCCACCAATAATGACAATCATGATAACTCATCCGTGTCCACCCAATCATTACGAGTAATCCTCCAAAAGGAACGTCTAAATCATAATTTTGTAGATGGCCACCAAGAATGACAATCATGAAAACATATTAGTATGGTTCTTTCACTTGTCACACATTAAAAATCCAAGAGGGTCCATGAACTTTTAATGTGTCAACAAGACATAATAATGAGAGGGAGTCCCAGCCATGTTTAAAAAACTTTCGGCCACCCCATGGACCAATGGAGTTCCTTCTTTTCCCTTGGTAACACACACTCTTTATGAAAGAGTGTAGGATTCTCCAATATAATTCCCTTCACATGCAAAACACCAAAAACACTCTCTCTTCTCTCAAAAGTTTACGGAACAGCAGCAGCCAAGAAGGGGTTTTTGGAGTTGATCTTGGTGTTGATTCTCCCTAACAAGACACGTTTTCAAGTAAGCTTTGGTATACAAGCTTGAGGACTTCTACCCTTGAAGTCTTGGCCGATTTTGGACATCCTTTCCTCCTTTCTTTGGTCGTTTTTACTGCTGCTGAAAGGTAGTTATCACAGCTCAATGTAGCCGTGATTTTATGTACTTTTACATGTGTTCATAGCTTGCTCATTCACATATTATGATCCTTTAATTTTGGGTTTGCTTTATACATTTATATGGTCACCTAAAGAACATGTTTTTCAGCTTATAAGTAAGTTTATCAAGTTGTTATTCGGCTGCGTTTTTAGAAAGTTTAACGGGTTAAACTATGTTTTGTGTTCTTGCAAACCCTACAAGTTGGTCATCCGCATTGGTTAATGCGGATGAACAAATACTCATGCGCATTTGGTTGGTCATCCGCATTTGTAAATGCGGATGAGCAAAGTCTTGTCCACATCTTCTTTTGTTCTTCCGCAATAGTCAATGTGGAAGAGTAACTTGTTCAGCATTAGTATTATGTCTTCCGCATTAGTCAATGCAGAAGAGTAAACACTTGTTATTTTCCTTGCAGATCTTCATCCGCATTGGTTGTTTGACTTGTGGGTTTCAGCTGAGCAATCATCAATTCACCCATTGAGTTGGCATGTATGATCCTTTTAGGGTGCAACAATACTCCCCCTAAGGATTATACAGCCTAGTTTTCCTTAATGTTTGGGAGGTGATTGATGTTGTGATGATTTAGCTGGGTCTTTTGATGATACAAGAGGTGTAGCTTGTCTTGGATCCAGAATTGCTTTGATCATGTTGACAAAGTCTTGAGCCTCTGACATTGTATCTTTGCTCAGTACATGAATCTTCATTCTGCTCATATTATGGATTGCTTTTAGTGATAGCTTCTTCAAAGAGATAGGTTCCCAAAGTCAAACTGTTGAAAGTCCATCTCTGTGAAATAATAGGGAACCATCTACATTAACTTCAAGCTTGAAAATGTTGCCCAATTAGAGAGGTGTCTTCTTCTTCTTTCTTTTCTCTCTTTTTGCATTGATCTGATCATATGCCATCTTTAGTAGTTTGATACATTTCAGAATGAAATGTAGATCTTCTTCACCCAGTTTGTTTGATATCTCTCTGAAGTGTCTTGTATAGATGTATTGAATGTATGATTGATCAAATAATCTCACTTGATAACCACTGAATAGTCTAATCTCAGCACCCTCTTTTCCTCCCCATTTCCTCTCAATCATTAACTCATATGCCTTCTCATCATAAAACATATTTGAAATTGGAATTGAGAAATGTGTACCAGCTACCATTTTTCTTTTCAAGGCTTCAGTAGGTTTGACTTTAAGTTCACGGAATACAACTTATTCTGCTGGTTTTGTTTGTTTCTTTTCCATTGGATTATTGAATGTTTTGTCTTTCATCATGCATGTAGCTTTCAAATTGTTAAAGTTGATTGTTCTTTTGAACATTTTGAGTATTCCTTCAAATTCATAACCTCTGTACATGGCATTGTGATTGATCAGCTCTAGGTCAAGTCATGAATCTTAAGTGCATTTACCAAAGCAGAGTACTCAGTAAAGAATTGCACTAATCCAGATATCCTTTTGACCATAAACATGTTCCATGCACTATCATACTTCCAGGCAATAATTTTTTGATCTGTTTTGCCTTTTGGAGTTCATATTCCTCTCATCATCTCAACAGTGGTCAACCCTTCTTGAAGCTTCAGTTGAGAGTGTTCAGCAAACCACTCTGGATATTTATGAATGATAGGTGTAAGATAATCTTGATCTTTGTGAGTAAGACTCATGTCATGTGCAGACACTCTTCCTATTGGCTTCTTGGTAAGCACCTCTTCTTCCAACTACTCTAATTTTTCTTTTTTCTCATTTATCATCATGAGAGTAGCAGCTCTTAAATAATTTGTCTTCATGTTAGCCAACTTTCTTTTGGTGTAGCCATGATTTGTGAGGTAATCCTTCATTTCCTTATCAGTCATACTATAAGGATCAAGAAATAGTGGCTTATGAATTGGAGATGACCTTTTCATTGATGATAGCTTGGATGGAAGATTTTGTCTTGGCAATGGTCTATCATACCCAGATGATTTCTTCACAGAAGAACCTTTATGCACAGTAGTATTTTTGAAGGTTGCCTTTTCATACTCAGTTTCAATTGTTGGATCAAGCAGCCTTTTTACTTTCTCTTCCTCCTCGTTCATGCCTTCATAAGTCATTCCAAACACTTCATGAGGATCATAACCTTGATTGATCAGAAACATGGCTTTAAACATCAAGTCATCAGTTTCTGCTTTAGTTACCATGTCTTCCACTGCCTGTTCTGCTTTAATAGGACTGTCCATGAGAACATCCTTTTCAACTTCGTATCCACCAGCACTTTCGCCTTCTCCAAAATCAATTGCACCAGCCAATTTCTTCAACTGAGCTTCTGCCTATTCATGTTCTTCTAAGAATTTAGCAATTGCTGCTAGACTTCTTGGGTCATCTTTTTGTTTCTTTGTTGGTTTTTCTTCAACTATTGGTATCTTACCTTTGGCTTTTTTAGCTAAGTACTTCCTCTTTTGTGAGTAAGTTTGAAGTTGAGGGCTAGAGGTTTCAGCTTGTTCTTCTGGTTCAGGTACCCTTTCAGGTGTGCTTGGCTCTTGATCCTTCAATTTCTTTTTCCTTCTCTTTCTGTTATGTTTCAGTTTCTTCTTTCCTTTTTTTTTTATACTTTTCCTTGAGTTTTTCTTTTTTTTTCATCAGATAATGAGATAACAGGGACAATTTGCACAACTAATTCTTTTTCCAAAGGCACTGGTGATTTAGGGATAAAAACAATAGGATCTGACTCAGTTCTTTGGTTGTTTATGAATTCCCAAAAGTCATCATGAATGTCGAATTGTTCAGATGAAAAACTATCCAATGCACTGAAGAGTTCTTCAAATTCACCTTTTTCATAGTTAAAGTAATATGTGTTTCCAGAATACACTACCATATCTAGACTTTGATCTTTAAACTCAGTTTGACTTTCATCATCTCCTTTTTCTTCATCTACATCTTTCTTTTCTTGTTCTTCTTTCTCATCATCATCATCCACTTCATTTCTTTGGATCTTAATCATCATTTCATGCTCGGATATCCGTTTGTTCTTGCTGTCAATTTCCTTTTCAAGTTAGGAGATGATGTCAGCTTGTTCTTCTATGATGTTTTCTTGTTCCTCCATTGCAATTGTTTGAATTTCAAGTGTGTCATATGTCCACTAACTTCATCTCTAGAATGTTTTAGTGAAGCTTTTAAATTCTCAATCTCCTTGTTTTGTTCTTTTCTTTCAGCTGCATATTTCTCTTTAAGTTCTGTCAATTCACTTTCTTTCTCATCTAGTTCCAAGATTCCGTCATTTATGATTCCAGCTCTCCTGTTTAAGGTTCTTTCTATCCTTTCCACTTTAAGTAAGAGCTCAGAGATTAGTTCATCCTTTTCATCAGGTCTGTTGATGTTAGATTCAGCATAGCTCTCTAAAGGAGCAGCCTCAAAAGGTTCTTTAGCTGGGATTTGATCATGATGATCCTCCTCATCAGAAGATGATTTGGATGATTTAGATGCACTTGTTGATCCTTCTATTTCATCAGGGTGATCATTGGGTGATGGTAAAGGTTGGTAAGGAGAAATAGGTGATTGAGGTGGTGATATTGGAGATTTGTGATGAGGTGATATAGGTGTAGGTTGAGTGGTGGTTTGTGGTGTTAGTTATGGTAATGTTTGTGGAGATGGTTGTCATGAAGGTTGTGGTGTTGTTTGTGGTATAGGAGATGGTTGTGGTCAAGTTTGTGGAGTTGGTTGAGATGTTGGTGATGGTTGTGGAGTTGGTTGTGGTATTGGAGATGGTTGTGGTGAAGGTTGTGGAGTTGGTTGAGCTATTGGTTGTAAAGTTGGTTGAGCTTGACCTGCTTGATGTAATTGTTGAAGCATCCAAGGAAGAAGAGGTGAGTGGGCACCACTGTAAAAGTTCCTTGGGTCCTTCTTCTTGATGTACTTTTAGGATCTTGCATCATGGTGAGGGATGTTAAGCACAGGTCCTTCATTAACAATGTCATGAAATGATTCATTGATTAGACATTGTGTGAATCTGGGATACATCAGAAACTTGTATCTCAACCCTTCTTGAATGTTGGATATTAGGCCATTGAAACAAATGCAGACATGTTAACTATGTGTTGGTGCAGAGAGCACATATTGCACAAGATGTGATGACTGGAATGTCATTCCATCCTATTTTTCTTTTTGACAAACAATGTTGGAACATATGAATTAGGAACCTCCAAGGCAGATCCACTAATCCTTTGACAATCTGTTTTGCTTCATAACTCCCTTCATAACCAATTTCAGAGAAAAATGTGTTATTTCTTCATCATCTAATTCAAGAGGATCTTTGGCATTATCACTGAATTGTAGACATCTTCTAACAGACTCTTCTGTGATCCTCAGAGTAAGCTCATTATTGATTCTCCCAGTTAGAGTTCTCACTCCATGATCTTCAACTACCTCAGCTGATTCCCAAAAGGACCTGATGGGATTCTCGTAGATTGTTGGTCTGACTGTCATGGCATATGCTACCCTTGTGGTAGATAAGAATCTTATCATATCTCTAAGACCTTCAGCTTCATGCACATCAGTGTTTAAATAACCGTTGACATTATGGAGCTTGCTCCATGTAAGATTTTCCATGTAATTTGCACAAGAGACATGTGTGTTAGTTATTAGTTTTGACTTTAAATGGACAAGGAGGACTGCTTGTTGAATTTCTGTAATGGCAAATGGTGAATTTATCTTTTAACAATCACAATTTAAATGTTTGAACCATTCAATAGATAATGTGACTTTGATTTGTTACACATTTTCCTTTTCATTTTGCTTTGTTTTTCGCAGTAAACATGATTATAAAGGTTTTCAATATTAGTTGAATTCCTATCAATTTATATGTTATTGAAGTCAAAAATGTGTATTACATCATATTAATAAGTTCAATTTTGGTGTTCTTCATTATTATTTGGTTTATTGATTGATTTAGGTTAACAGTCCAAAACTCAGGTCTTGGTTTCAAAATTTTATTGAAATTATACCTTATCTTCGAATAACTGTAGGTCTGAATCGATGAAAAGAATGTTTTGAGAAGAAACACAACAAAATCTTTGAATGTTTATGATGATGATGATGATTGAAGGTGGTGTACTGTAGGTTTGCGCTCGTCTCACTATAAGGTCTCTCAAATTTGAAAGGTATTAAATGATCCGTTTGAATTCCTTTAAATAGTCAAATAATACAATTTGAAAAAAATTATAAGTTTACAAGCAGATACAGTCACCACTGTAGCAAATGCTAAAGGTTAATTTGATTGACTTTTGGTCATCCGCATTTGTTGACTGTAGCAAATGCGGAAGACAAACTTTTGACATTTACAGTCCGCATTTGGCTACTTTTGGTCATCCGCATTTGTTGACTGTAGCAAATGCGGAAGGTTAATTTTTACTGACTGTCCGCATTCCATTACTGTTGCCAATGCGGAAATTTTGTATTCTATCCGCATTTGGGTACTATTGCAAATGCGGAAGTTAAACTTGAAATTTTGGTTGTCCGCATTTGTATTGTAGTAAATGCAGAAGAATAACATTGCAATTTTGGCTTTTCGCATTTGTAGTTTAGTAAATGCGGAAGAATAACATTGCACCTGCACTCTAACAAATGCGGTTGAGTTGCTTGTTTTATCCGTATTTGTACACAGTAGCAAATGCGATAGAGCAAAGTCAATTAGCATTTGTGCAACTATATCAAATGCGGTTGGCAAGTCAACACAACACTGTAGCAAATGCGATAGAGACCTGTTCATACGTATTTGTTAACTGTATCAAATACGGTAGAGTAAATTTTACATTCACTTTACACACTAATGCGGTAGAGTAAAATCATTGTCCGCATTAGTTGCACTTGAGAAGAAATATTGTTACCTGCATTAGTTACATGCATGGGTTATCTTCACCCGCATTAACTAATGCACTTACCTGCATTAGCTTTTGAACTTAATCAAAAGTTAATGTGATTGAATTTATTATTCATCTTATGAAGAGGTGTCCTTGATTGATTTTTCTTATGAAGTTGGCTGTTGAAGTTGTCAATTCTTGCTTGGATTGACTTGTATGTCACAATTAATACAAGTTCCCCAATTTTGACAGATCTTGGGCTTATCATGCTTCTAAGAATCTGCTTAAGCTGAGATACAATGGTGTAACTTATTGCAACAACACCAACTAAAATTCTTTTTGTTTTGTTTTTCAAAATTAAGTTAATAAACAAAAATTTGGACTTACTCAAAAATTTTAAATTACTCCCTTAAAGTTTATGTCCATATTTGGATAGAAACTTCAAAGATTTAAAACTTTTTGAATGTTATTTGGATTAATATTAATAATGAAGAGAAAGATCTCTTTGTTGGATCATATCAGTCTTACATTAGACATGTGCATCCTTTATGATTAGATGGACATGATCATGAACTTGAAGATTGAAGGTATGTTTGTCCTCTTAAACCCATACCTTGTTGATATTTTGATGCAAATGACTTTTTTCATGTTATGGTTGATTAATTATTCAAGGTGTACCTCACACACATAAGCATGAAATGATCAATCCTCCTTATATAATGCATGGTAGAACTTTTTCACAACTTTTCTTACTAGGTTACTTAAGTCATGAAATCTCATTTTCACTGATCCTTATTGGGATTCTTTTAATTTGATCCTTTTTCATGTTGATCCACATTGGGATTCTTTTCAGTTCACTTTGGTAGGTGATCCATGATAGGATTCTTTTGTTCATTCACTTGGAATGTATTACTTTGCTGATTCATCCATTTTTTGGATGTGTTCCACATTGGGAATCTTGTGGATCATGACATCTGCACTATGTGCAAGTTTCATCACGTCTTTGCTTAGCAAAACAAAGATGAAACATGATGTGGTGAAAGAGATTCATAAAGTATCATTACCTGGTATGTTTAGGCTACTACACACACATGCATTCAGATAAGCCAATACATACCCGTACTTTGTGATGAGTATTTCACAATTGAAAATGTCTTTAATTCATCACTGCATGTATCTTTTCTTCCAAGTTGAGCCTACCAACATATCTGGCAAGTCATTTCAGTCATTTACATTTTGAAATTAAGCACAGTGAATGATATAACGACTGTAATTATATCATTTCCCATTGAATTCTTTTCTTCATAAAACTTGAATTCTTTTTATGATTTTTCTGATGTTTTAAATTGTTTTTTGTTTTTCATAGTTTTTACTGAAGATTAATCATGCCAATTGACTGAACAAGAAATTCAAACCTACTATGTTCAAATGCCTTGGTAAACAAATCAGCTAATTGATTTTCAGTTGGTACTTGAATCAATTTAATAAAACCTTTTCAGCATAGTCTCTCAAAAAATGATATCCAATCTCAATATGTTTTGTTCTTGAGTGCTGAACTGGATTATTAGTTATATAGATAGCCGCGGTGTTGTCAATAGAAATTGGTGTATGCAAGAAGTTAAAACCATAATCAAGCATCTGGTTTTGAATCGAGAGAACTTGAGAACAACATGCTGATGCAACAATATACTCAACTTCTGTTTTGGACCCAGACACATTTGTCTGCTTCTTGCATTGCCAGGATACTAGTCTGGGACCAAGAAATGGACAACCGCCTGAAGTGGATTTTCGGTTGAAGTTGCATCCTCCATAATCACTGTCTGTGTAGGCATAGAGATTAAATTCTCCTTCCTTTGGATACCATAATCCAAGAGCTGGCTTGCCCTTCACATATCTGAATATCCTCTTGGCTGCGTTCACATGTGATTCTTTTGGATCAACTTGATATCTGGCACACACACAAACACCAAACATAATGTCGGGCCTACTGGCTTTTAGATACATAAGTGGACCTATCACTGATCGATAGTGAGTCTGGTCCACTGATTTTCCTTCAGGGCCAGGTCCAATCTTCACTTTAGTATCCACAAGAGTTCTGATAGACTTACAGTTAGGAAAGTGGAATTTCTTCCACATGGTTTCTACATATTTTGATTGGTTGATGAAGATACCATCTACTGTTTGTTGGACTTGCACCCTTAGAAAGAAGGTGAGTTCCCCCATAGCACTCATTTGGAACTTTGAATGCATAAGGTCTTCAAATTCTTTGCAGAGTTGCTTGTTTGTCGAGCCAAATATAATGTCATCCACGTAGATCTGGACTAACAGCATGTCTTTCCCTCTTATTCTTTTGAAGAGAGTCTGATCAATCATTCCTTTTTCATACCCATGTTCAAGAAGAAAGGATGATAGAGTCTCATACCACTTTCTTAATGCTTGATGAAGACCATACAGAGCTTTGTCAAGCTTGTAAACTCTATGAGGGAAATCTGGATCTTCAAAGCCAGGTGGTTGACTCACATAGACTTCTTCAACAATCTTTCCATACAGGAAGGCACACTTTACATCCATTTGATAAACAGTAAATTTCATGGATGCATAATATGCAAGAAAGATTATGATTGCTTCTAGTCTGGTAACAGGAGCAAACACTTCGTCGTAGTCAATTCCTTCTTCCTGAGTGTATCCCTGTGCCACTAGTCCTGCTTTATTTTTGATGACTATCCCTCTATGATCAGTCTTCTTCGTGTACAACCATCTGGTACCGATAGGGTATTCTCCTTCGGGAAGATCTACCAGCTGCCATACTTCTTGCTTCTTGAATTGGAGCAATTTTTCCAATATTGCTTCAATCCAACTATTGTCTTGAAGTGCCTCTTTGATGTTTTTAGGTACTGTTTGACATAGAAAGCAGGAGAACAAACAGATGTTTGCAATACTGGACTTGAAGATTTACCAGATGTTTGCAACCATCTCATTAAGATCACCAATAATGGTTTCAACTGGATGATTCTTGTTTATTCTTGTTATTGAATGGTGTCACCAGCAATAGTTACACCAAGATTGGAGACATTCAGTTCATTATGGTCAGAGGCACATTCATCTTGTAATGTTGTTGAATTATGAAGATTGTCAACTTCTGTTTCAGTAACTGCTACATCTTCAGCAGCACTGAGGTTGGTTGCATGATTTGATGTACCTTGAGTTTCTACTAGATGAAAAACCTGTTTTTGATTTCTGATCTCATTTGACAAGTCATCTGAGTGAGATGGTACCAGGCTGGGACCTTCTTAGAAGAAACACTAAGGTTTTGTGGCAGATGTCTGATGGGATTAGCTTGAAGAGGACATCTTCATTCATATCTTCATCAGATGTACGTGGAATCAATGGATAATTATCTCTTCTTTCTACAGTTGATGAAGTATCACATGAATGTATATTTCCTGCATCAGACATGTGAAATTGGTCAAATGATTTAGTAAAAGTGTCAACATCAAACAACCAATCAGGAGCATTTGTAGATTTGGGAAACAAATGTTCTTTGAATTGAACATATGTAGATTCATCAATAATGTTCAGTCTAGGATTGAACACTCTATAAGCCTTTGAGACAGAAGAATAACCCACAAAGAATCCTTCGTCAGACTTTGATGAAAATTTTCCCAAATGATCATGGGTGTTTAATATTGAGACTGGATAACCAAATGATTTGAGGAATCCAATAAATGGTTTCCTATGAAAGATCAGTTCATAAGGTGTCATGTTACTTTCTTTAACAATCAGAGTTCGATTTTGCACAAAGCACCATGCGTTAACTGCTTCTGCCCAGAAGGTGATCGGCAGTTTAGCATCGGCTAGCATCGTTCTTGCTGCTTCAATCAGTGTTCTATTTTGCATTTCAGCTACCCCATTTTGTTGAGAGTTCTAGCTGCACTGAATTGATGAGCAATGCCTTTGGTTGCACAAAAGGAACTCATATTTTCTTTTTTGAACTCTGTACCATTATCACTTCTTATTATTTTGACCTTAAGATCAAGTTGATTTTCAATTATAGTGATAAATTCTTGAATGATTTGGGATGCTTCGTTTTTATGAAGTAGGAAGAACACCCATGTGAATTGAGAAATGTCGTCAATGATCACTAAACAATATTGTTTCTTTCCCATACTCATTACATGAGCTGGTCCAAAAGGTTCCATGTGAAGTAACTTCAATGGAGTATGGTAGTGTTCACCAGCTTGGTTTTGTGAGACGATTTGTGTTGTTTTCCTTTGAGGCACGCTGAACATTGATCAATAAAATTGAATTCTTTTTGAGGAAGACCAATGACATGGTTTCCTTTGACTAACTTGTTCATATTTTTAAAGTTAGTGTGCCCCAAACGTCTATGACAAAGCTGTGACTCATCAAATGATGCTTTAGACTAAAGACATGTTTCTTCCTTAGGTGATGCAGAACACAGGTTTAACACATATGTATTATTCTTCCTCAGAGTCTTTATTACAACCCATTCTTCAAGAATCTGAAATCCAGGTTTCAGAATGTAGCAGTGAGTGTCTGTAAAGTGAGTGGGATATTTTTTGTCGTAGATCTGGGACATGCTTAGCACATTGAAATTCAGTTGTTCACAGTAATTCACTCTATCAAAGCTCAGCATCCCGTTTGTCACAGATCCTTCTCCTGTAATTCTACCACCTTCTGAATCTTCACCGAATGCCACAGTAGTTCCTTATATGTATTTGAAATCATGAAGGAGGGAACGATCTCCAGTCATGTGTCAGGAGCATCCACTGTCTACGTATCATAGGCTATTAGACCTGTGTGGATGAACCTACAAACAAAAAGAACTAATTGGAATAAGGAACCCAAGCCATGATGGTTTTGGGTTTCCTATTCCTATTCATGATAGTCACTTCCTGGTATTTTCCTCTAAATTGTGATTTGGATGGAGGTGTTTTGGGAGACTTTTGAGAATGAATAGGTCGAGTCATCTCATCAACATCTACTGAGGATTCAGATGAATAATGAAATCATTGGTCTCTATTTCTTTGAAATTTAGCCCGAGTTCATTATCGAAAGTTGGTTTTTGCTTAGGAAGGTAAAGTTTGTGCTTCATTATGAGATGATTTCTTTGACCCTTCCTCAAATCCTTCAAGTTATTTCTGTCATTTGTTGATCTAGGTATCGAAGATTGAGTATTATGAAGATGAGGTCTAACAGAATGTAAAACAGTAGATGTTTTTGAGATGGGCTTGTGTTGTGGAATTCTCAACCCCTTCTGATTAAAGTAACAGTCAGATGTATTGTGATTGTTCATTTATAGATTCAACAATACTTGTTGAAATAGCAATTTTTGGGGGAGTGATTGTTCATATCACAGATAGAATAATATTGATTGAAGAAGCATTTATCTGTCTTGTGATTGAACATGTCACAAATATCACAATACATTTGTTTATTTCTTGAATCAGATTTTTCCTTGTGTTACTCAACTGATACTTTCTTTTGATGAGTCACTTTCTTTTCTTTAGGTGATGAATCTGAATCAGCCCTTTTTGTAGATTGTTTCATAACACTACTTTTGTTTAGTTGTCTGTGTTGTTTCTGTTTCTTTAACCTGCTTCTCACTTCTTACTCAAACTTGTCAACATGTTATTTGTTACAGATATCAAACCCAACTCCCTGCCTTAACTTTGATGACTGAGGGTCTGATGAAGTTTTATGTGTTGAACTCAGTTTTATAGTTCGTTTCTTATTCTGTGAAACCTTTTCTGATTTGCTTGAATTTTGTGGAGATACAATCTCATTATCAGAACTACTCTCAGTAGTGGGTTTCAGTGTCTTGACATATTTCTTTTTGCCTTGTAAAATTGATGGTATGAATTTTATAAAAGGTACAATTGCTTTTACAGGGCTTGATGGTTTCATAACACTCACTGTCTTGTCTGAGCACTCTTTGATTTTGATTGGGTGACCTAACTTGATTTTATCCTCATTGGTTTCAAAATAAACATCAGGTTTGTTTTGAGGATTTGTCACTTGTTTCACTACTAATTTAGGTTCCATAGTTTTAGGTTTGATTGACTCAAAGAGTCAGACAGAGTCAGGCATGACAGTGTAATTGTCATTGTATGGTGGAGGACATGAATTATACCCAATCCCTAACATGTCTTTTGGATCCTTTTGTGAATCCAGCATCTCTTGCAGCTTGACTGAAGACATTTGAAACTTTTCAAGTTTCACTTTAGTCATAGATTGTTGAGCTTTAGCTTGAGCTAACTTTTCAGTAAGTAGCTCATTTTCAGCTACAAGATTGTATTTCCCACCATGTAATTCTTCTATGTCAGAAATGAGATTTGATTTTGATTTTAAACCTTTTTAGTTCTCTCTTCATCATTTCTGACTTCACTTTTTCTTCTTTAATTTTATCTACCAGATTATGACTTTGTTCTCTATACTCTTGTAATTCATTTATCCATTTTTCACTACAAAGGTTAGTTTTTACCTCAGTAGGCATTGAAGATGATCCATCATTGATGTGAGCCATAAAAGCATGAATCTGGAATTGAGGCTTGACTTCCTCAGCATACACACTCCAGTCACATATCCCATCTTGTTTGATCACAAGGGCACTGGCAGAAGGCTGACTGCTTGCATGGGCTTGACTTGTTAGCTGTGGTTGATTATGGTATGTTTGTTGATGATGAGAATGATGGTACTGTTGTTGTTGATTGTTTGAGTGATAGCCTGAATTGAGCTGTGATGATGATTGGCCTGGAGAGTTCCTTGAATAGTTGTTTCTTATGGGAGCATTGCACTCTCTTGAGAAATGGACAGTCATGCCACAGTTGAAGCATTTCACCTTGGATTTGTCATATCCAAGTTTTATGTTCTCATTCAGGCTTAGTTTTTTTCCTTTTCTAAAGAATTTCTTTGCTCTCATGGCAATCATTGGCATTTGCCATTGTAGATCCATATCCTTAACATCATCAGGACACATTTCTTCTAAATCTTCCTGAATTAGGTGGGCAAAAGTGAGTCTTCCCCCTAGATATGCTTCAAAACATGCAACAAAGGCATTGTAAGTTGCCTTTTGGTCTTCTGATTTTAAGTCTTCTGGAGAGGTTGAGGAGCAATGGAGACTTTAGGTGCTTGAGCTTAAGTTGAAGGGTGATTGAATGGTGGAGATGCAATGAACCCAGTATTGTTCATGTGATCTCTTGATGAGACGAAGTCATCTTCCTCTATGATGAAAGCATTTTCAACAGAATGTGATTCTGAAGGAAATTTGTAGGCCTTAATCACTCTTGATCCACTTAGGTTTTTGCTTCGTTCATCAAGTTCCAAAGCTTCAATCTTGGCTATCATAATGTCTAGAGTGGTACTCTCAAGATCAAGAGTAATTTTCAGCATTGTGACATTTTGCTTCCAGCTTTCAGGTAGACTGTGAAGCATTTTCTTGTTAAGTTCTTAATGTTGTAAGAAACACCAATAATTTCCAAGTCATTTACCAACTGTACAAATCTGTGCAGTTGTTTTGATATGGATTCTCTTTTGGAGTGATGGAAGGTTTCATACTGATTGACCAGCTTGTCTTTGTTAATTTCAGCAACCTCACTGCTTTCTTCACACATAATTTTGAGGGCATCCCAAACAGCTTTAGCAGTTCCATACTTTTCTAATCTTTTTAGCACATCCATCTTGAGGGCTTGAGTCAAATTGAGTATGCTTTGAGATCAATTTTGATTTTCTTATAGTCATCTTCATCTAGAGTTAATCTTCAGATGGTATTCTAGCAGTCTTGTAAAGTGCAGCTTGAGCAGTTGATAGAGTAACAGGAATATGTGGACCTTTACATATTGAGATCCAAAAATCAAGATCTACACGTTTGATATAATTTCTAAACCTTATTCTCCATTGTTTAAACTCATATTTGTGTTTAAGCATGGGAGGTTTAGGTATATGACCTAGTTCAGAGTAACACTTAGAATCCATGTTGATTTGTGTAAGTATAGATTTAGTTGATTTTAAGATTGATTAGTTCTTTTGAGGTTCAGAATGGGTTCTATACTAATTTTCTTATTGTTTGATAGGAGTATTCTTCCTCTTTGCTATGTAGAGATGGTGATATCCACTACTAGCAACTTGATTATCCGATCAATTGAGTTCTATTCAGTATGTGCACAGATCTGAAAGAGAATCGAGAGCCAAAGCTCTGATACCAATTGACTGGGTTTGAGTAAGAGTGATATTCTTACTGAGAATCGAATATGATAATCAAGTCAATGATTGAGTGGCGGAAACAAACAATCAAAGAACATTCAAAGCAAGAAAAATACTCATAAATGCTGTTTGTATTGATATATGAAAGTTGATAAGTTACAGAGAATAATTACAACAAAAATTCTCTATCTATCAGCCGTCCCCTCAGTACGAGGTCAACTATTCTATTTATAGGCAGACAAGATGCCTATACAAAATGACTAAACTACCCCTGACCTATTACATTAGAAACTAGTCTAAGTCTTTATCCGCATCTCTGCTTGTTCATCCACATTGACAAATGCGGATGAGATAATCTTGAGCAGCATTTCCTTTTGATCATCCGCATTAGAGAGTTGGTCATCCGCATTGGTTAATGCGGATGAACAAATACTCATGCGCATTTGGTTGGTCATCCGCATTTGTAAATACGGATGAGCAAAGTCTTGTCTGCATGTTCTTTTGTTCTTCCGCATTAGTCAATGCGGAAAAGTATCTTGTTCAACATTAGTATTATGTCTTCCGCATTAGTCAATGCAGAAGACTAAACACTTGTCCACATCAGAGTTATGTCTTCCGCATTCACTAATGCAGAAGATAACACTTGTTATTTTCCTTGCATATCTTCATCCGCATTGGTTCTTGTACTTGTGGGTTTGAGCTGAGCAATCATCAATTCACCTATTGAGTTGTCATGTATGATCCTTTTAGGGTGCAATAGGGCATACCAACTTTAAAAACATGAATAGATTGGTCAAAGGGAACCATGTCATTGGTCTTCCCTAAAAAGAATTTCACTTTGTTGATCACTATTCAGCATGTCTCAAAGGAAAACAACATAAATCTTCTGATAAACCAAAGCTGGTGAACACAAACAATACTCCATTGAAGTTACTTCATATGGATTTGTTTGGACCAACTCATGTTATGAGAATTGGAAAGAAACAGTATTGTTTGGTGATTATTGATGACTTTTCAAGATTCACATAGGTTTTCTTCTTACTTGATAAAAATGATGCATCTCAAATAATAAAAGACTTTATCTCAAAAATTGAAAACCAACTTGACCATAAAGTCAAAACAATAAGAAGTAATAATGGAACCGAGTTTAAAAGTGAAGACATGAGTTCATTTTGTGCAAGCAAAGGCATTGCTCGTCAATTCAGTGCAACTAGAACTCCTCAACAAAATAGGGTAGCTGAAAGAAGAAATAGAACAATGATTGAAGCGGCAAGAACAATGCTAGCCGATGATAAACTTCCTATCACCTTTTGGGCAGAGACAGTTAACACATCGTGCTTTGTACAAAATCGAACCTTGATTGTAAAAGAAAGTAATATGACTCCATATGAGCTGTTGTTTCACAGAAAATCATTTATTGGATTTTTAAGTCATTTGGTAGTTGTGTATCAATATTAAACACCCAAGACTATTTGGGAAAATTTTCATCTAAGTCTGATAAAGGATTCTATTTCAAAGGCTTACACATTGTTTAATCGTAGATTAAACATCATTGATGAATCAACAAATGTTCAATTCAAGTAACAATCATTTCCCAAAACTACAAGTAGTCCTGACTGGTTGTTTGATATTGACTCATTTACAAAATCTTTTGATCGAATTCACTTGTCTCATACAGGAAACCTACATTCAACTAATTCTTCTTCAGGTGTAGAAGGAAGAGATGATTTTCCATTGGTTCCTCTTATCTCTACTGAGCATATAAATGATGGAAGCAATCAAAGTGCTATTGATGCTGAAGCAGTCACTAAAACAGAGTATGATTATCTTCATAACTCCCTAACAGTACAAGATAAAGTTCCTCTCACCATAATGATCTGAATGTCTCTAAACTTGATGTAACCATTGCTGGTGACTCAATTCCTACCACCAGAATACACAAGAATCATCCAGTAGAAAGCATTATTAGTGAACTTAATGAAAGGGTGACTAAAAGCAAGTCAAGTATCGCAAACATCTATTTGTTCTCATGCTTTCTTTGTCAAACACTACCCAAGAACATCAAAGAGGCTCTTCAGGACAATAGTTGGATTAAGCAATGCACGAAGAATTGCTGCAATTCAAGAAGCAAGAAATATGGAAACTAGTAGACCTCCCCGAATGACAATACCCTATCGGCACCAGATGGCTGTACAGAAACAAAACTGATGATTGAGGGATTGTCATTAGAAACAAAGCAAGACAAGTGGCACAGGGTTACACTCATGAAGAAGGACTTTATTATGATAAAGTGTTTCCACTTGTTGTCAGATTAGAAGCAATAAGAATCTTTCATGCATATTCAGCATCCATGAAGTTTACTATTTATCAAATGGATGTGAAGTGTGCTTTCTTATATGGAAAGATTGATCAAGAAGTCTACATGAGTCAACCACCTTGCTTTGAAGATCCAGATTTCCTCATACGGTATACAAGCTTCACAAAGCACTATATGGTCTATATCAATCTCTAAGAAAGTGGTATGAGACTCTATTATCTTTTCTTCTTGAAAATGTATATGAAAGAGGAAAGATTGATCAGACTCTCTTTAGAAAGAGAAGAGGAAGAGACATATTGCTAGTCCAGATTTATGGGGATGATATCATATTTGGATCAACAAACAAGCAACTCTGTAAAGACTTTGAAGACCTTATGCATTCAAAATTTCAAATAAGTGCAATAGGGGAACTCAAATTCTTTCTAGGAGTGCAAGTCCAAACAAACATATGAAATCATCACCAATCAATCAAAATATGTGGAAACAATGTTGAAGAAATTTCACTTTGCTGATTGTCAATCTATCTATGGATACTAAACTAAAGATTGGACCAAATCTAGAAGGCAAATCAGTGGATCAAACTCACTATCGATCTATGATCGGTTAACTTATGTATCTAACAGCCAGTAGGCCTGACATTATGTTTGGTGTTTGTGTGTGTGCTAGATATTAAGCTAATCATAAGGAATCTCATGTAAATGTTGTCGAGAAGATATTAAGATGTCTTAAAGGCAGCTCTTGGGTTATGGTATCCAAAGGAAGGAGACTTCAATATCCATGCCTTCACTGATAGTGATTATGGAGGATGCAATTTCAATAGGAAGTCCACTTTTGGTGGTTGTCAATTTCTTGGTCCCAGAATGGTCTCCTGGCAGTCCAAGAAGCATACAAACGTATATGTTTCAATGACAGAAGCTGAGTATATTACAGCATCAACTTGTTGCTCTCAAGTCCTTTGGATTTAAAACTAGATGCTTGATTATAGTTTTTAACTTCTTGCATACACCAATTCACATTGACAACACTGCAGCTGTTTTCATTACAAATAATCCAGTTCAGCACTCAACATAAAACACATTGAAATTAGATATCACTTTTTGAAAGACGATGCTCAAAAGGGGTTAATCAAATTGATTCAAGTACCCACTGAAAATCAATTGTTTGATTTATTACCAAGGCATTTGAACCTAGTAGGTTTGAATTTCTAGTTCAATCAATTGACATGATTAACCTTGAGTAAAACCAATCAAAATATCAAAAACAATTAAAAAAAGATTAGAAAATCAGAAAAAGAAGACAATTTTAATGAAGAAAAGAATACATGGGAAATGATATAATTATAGTCATTATATCATTCACTATGCTTAATATAAAATTTGAAAGACTGTCATTACTTGCCAGATATGTTGGTAGGCTTAACTTGGAAGATAAGATACATGCTATGATGAATTAAAGTCTTATTCAATGGTGAAACTCACATCTCAAAGTACCGGTACATATTCGCTTATCTAGATGTATGTATGTGTAGTAACCTAAACACACCAAGGAATGATACTTTATGAATCTCTTTCACCTACATCACGATTCATCTCTGTTTTGCTTAGGAAAGACCTGATGAAACATGCACATCGAAATTGGATGAATCTCCAAAAATAATACATTCCATGTGAATGAACAAAAGAATCCACTCATGGATCACCATCTAAAGTGAAGTTAAAATAATCCCAATGTGGATCATTATGAAAAGGATCAAAGTAAAAGAATCCGAACAAGGATCAGTGAAAATGAGATCTCTAAAAATGAGATCTCATAACTTAAATAATCTGGTCAAGAAAGTTGTGAAAAAGGTCTACCATACATTATATAAGGATGGTTGATCATTCCATGCTTTTGTGTGTGAGGTACATGTTAAATAACTAAATCAACCTGATATGAGTTTAAAAGTACAACCATACCTTCGATCAACAAGTTCATAAACATGTCCATTTTAACATAAAGGATGCACATATGTAATGTAAGATCGATATGATCCCAACAAATGATATACTTCTCTTCAATACCAATAATCAAAATTAATTTATATTCAAAGGTTTTTAAATGTTTAAAGTTTCTATCTAGATGTGGATACAAACTTTTGGGGAGTGTTGGATCTTGTATGCCCAAGACACATACAAGATTGATGTGGTTAGTACGTTATGATCAAAGTTGGTGCATACCCAATAACAAGCTAAACAAACACCAATATATGTTTATTTGTTGATGAGATCCTACAAATAAATATTGACATGAATTTAGAAAATTGGTTTTCTAAAACTTTGCTTTTGTAAAAGAACATATTATATGGATAATTTGTTCATGAGATATTATTTGTTTGTTATTTAAATTGGTTAAATAATAAAAAATAAAAGTGTGCTGATGTTATAAAATTAAAATTTGTTTTAATTTTATAAACTATGGATTCAAAGCAGTGTATTTTTTATAAAAATTTCAAAAGGAGGGAACCCTTTTTTTGAACAAATTAGGCCGCCCATATGGGGGCATTGGAACTCCCCTTTTGTCTTGGTCCTTGCAAGTCATTAGACAGTACTACACTCATGCATCAAATACACCTTTCTCTCACACACTTAAGCAAGAACACTCTCAAAGAAGGTGAAAATTTTCGGATTAGAGGCTCAAAGAGGCTGAAAATTTTCGGATTTTGAAGGTGCTTTGGTAGAGAGTTTTGGTGTAGAGCTCCCTAACTAGTTAAGTGTTTGAAGAGCTTGTGCGTATTACATCTTGAGGCTTTCTCTCTTTAGGGGTGGACATTCAAGAACATCTTATTCTTCAGCTCATCATCCACGCATCTTGTGCTTGGAACGTTGTTTTCAATGCACGTCGTATGGTTGTTGTTTTTTGGTTTTGATAGCATACTATTTCACATATAAATATATGTTGGACCAAAAGAACCAATGAGCCTGATCAGAAAAACCTCCAAGTCCCACAGACATTACAACTGCTAAAGAAGATCACAACAGCTAAAGACATCAGCTGATTACAAGGTCTGAAGACAAAGTCTGCAGACAAGATCTGAAGATTTCTACTAAGACAAAGTCTGAAAGTAAAGTATTGAAGACAAAGTCTGAAGCTATCAGCTGAAGACAACGTCGGAAATAAAAGTCTGAAGAACAAAGACTGAAGACAAAGACTGAAGACCAGAGTGATCAGTAGTTGTCACAACAGCTGAAGTTATTAACTTTAGTAGTTGTGATGGTTTTCCTTTTTAGTACTTGTAATTTACCTTTTAGTAGTTTATAGTTTTAGTAGTTTTAGTTCAGTAGTTTTATGATCTTGTAATTAGCATTCTATGAGATGTGATCAGTTGTTGAGAACATCTCAGTAGTTTGCATAGTTTCAGTTGTTTGTATAATTTTGTTAGATGTCACTATCTAGTGACATCAGTAGACGTCACATTCCTTATATAAGGAATGTTGACCTAATTGTAACCTGTGACTTTCAGCCACCACAAAAGCATTTGAATGAAATATTTCTTTTGAAGAATTCTCTCTCTCTCTATAACTGTGTACTTGTTGGGTTTGCAAGAATATAAAACGTAGTTTAACCATTTAAACTTTCAGAAAACGCAGCGGATAATATTAGTTTTTGAATGATTTTCAAAGCTGAAATATATGTTCTTTAAGTAGCCATTAAGCATATGAAACAAACCCATAATACAAGGATCATATTATGTGAATAGACAAGCTATGAAAAGCAACAAACAACACAATATGACAACCACAAAAGGGCTGCCAGGATACCTTCTTCAACAGCTGAAAGTACGACAGAAAAGGAGGTGTTGATGCTGAAAAATGACCGAGACTTCAAGATTAGAGATCCTCAAGCTTGTATACCCCAAGCCCTTGAAGTAAACACCACTCTTGCTAGGGAGAGCACACCCAAGAACACTCAAAACCCGAAAATCTCTTCTTCTTTCAGCTGCTTTGCGAGAAGTTTTGAGAGAGAAAGAAAGGTTGTGTGTCTTACATGCATATGAAAGATGGATCAGATTTTTTGAAGAGTGTGTGACTTGTTGAGTGTGTGTTGTGTTTTCAAAGAAAGAGGGCCAATCATAACCCCAAGGGGCGGCCGAAAATTTTAGATTAAAAGGGGTTTTCCCTCTTTAATCTAACACACAAACACACTCTATAATAAGCCCCTTTTGTCACACATTAAATAAGTCATCTACTAGACATATTTAAATGTGACATGTCTTCTCTAATTAAACTATTTAATTAAAGTATACTCTCATGTTATTTGTGTTATTTAACCCTTAAATAAAAAATTAACAATAAACCCATCAATAATTATCCTCATAATTTGTTCTATTTCATATGCAACTTATTTAGAAAACCCATTTTCTAATTGGTGTAAATATTTAATTGCATGATCATATCATCAATTAAATATTAATTAGTGTTTGCTAAGCTTGTTATTGGGTATAACCCGACATGGATCATAACGTACTAACCGCATCAATATTCTATTTGTCTTGGGAACATAGAATCCAACAATCTCCCACTTGCCCAAGATTCATAGAAGATTGATGCAAGCAGTAAATACCGCCTAACAACGGTTTACTACCCTTAATACGCATGACTTATAGCCATTCAATAACATCATCCCTTTCAAGTACCCTACTTGAAATGATTTAGGTGAATAATCATCTATCCTTTTGTTACAGATGTCATTGTTAAATCCAAGAATACAGAATGATCATTTCTTGTTGATTTAACTTATCAGGCCTTAGACATCTAACTCTCAATGAATAAGAGGAACAAATTCCATCTTGACTACATACGTTTCTCACAAACACCTCATGTTATATGTGAACATACCCTTATGTTCTGTCCACTATTTCGGACAGCGAAGAATTAGCTCAAGGTATAATACTTGGTGAATATCAAAACCCAATATGTATCTCAGGTCGGAGGATACCAAATGATATTCGCCTTTACTGAAATTTACTTATGATCAATCAATAAGATTCCATGTAGTAAAATTTGAGATGCGGGTTAGTCCAATATTTGTATCCCACAAATATCTATGAACCTTGGTAGCAACCCATTGCTGTATATTCATCCTTATGAATATCAACCAATCCAAGTTCATAATAATCTTACTTTCATACTTGTTCCCACAAGTATGAGCGACTACGGACATTTAGAGTAAACATTTTACTCATGGATTAAACATGCTAAATTGGAACATTAATTGAAACATTATAACCAAATAATTTTATTCAAATAATAAAGAGTTCCATATATCCAAATACAAAATTTACAGATCAAATCCAATCACTAGAATATCGAAGTCCCATGGCACAAGTATGACCTTCATGCTTTGCCTTTTCAAGGAGCTTCATGAGAGGATCCATAATGTTTTGATGCGTGTGAACTTTGCGAATGCATATTTTTCCTTTTTCAACTTCATCTCGTATGTAGTTGAATCTCCGCTCAATATGCCTAGTCTTTTGATGAGCACGGGGTTCCTTGATTTGAGCAATCGCACCCTCTTTATCACAAAAGATCTCTAGGGGGTCCTGAATGGAAGGCACAACCCCTAGATCTGTAATGAATTTCTTCAACCATGCAGCTTCTTGAGCTGCTAATGAGGCGGCGACGTATTCAGATTCTGTAGTTGATAGAGCCACCACATCCTGCTTGGAGCTCTTCCAAGAGACAGCTCCTCCATTCAGAATGAAAATGTATCCCGATTGTGACCGTGAATCGTCACGACCGGTTTGGAAACTCGCATCCGTGTAACCCTTTACAACGAGCTCCTCATCACCAGATCCATAGATCAGGAACATATCTCTTGTCCTCCTTAGGTATTTAAGTATGTTCTTAACAGCCATCCAATGACTGTTTCCACGATTTTGCTGGTAACGGATTGTCATGCTTAAGGCGCATGACACGTCCGGTCGAGTGCATATCATTGCATACATGATGGATCCAATAGCAGATGCGTATGGGATTGCCTTCATTTTATCTTGCTCATCCTTTGAGCTAGGACATTGAGTCGTACTCAATATTGTTCCTCTTTGAATAGGTACGGTACCTTTCTTAGAGTTTTCCATATTGAACCTTTTCAAGATCTTATCAATGTACACATTTTGATTCAAACCAATCAACCGCCTTGATCTATCCCTATAGATCTTTATCCCAGAATATAGGCGGCTTCACCAAGATCCTTAATGGAAAAACAATTTCCAAGCCAGGTTTTTACACCTTCCAAGGTGGAATGTCATTTCCAAATAGTAGTATGTCATCAACATACAATACTATGAAAGTTATTGTGCTCCCACTAGCCTTCTTATACACACAAGCCTCATCAGTGTTTTTGATGAAGCCAAATTTCTTTACTTCCTCATCAAAACGGTGATTCCAGCTTCTCGATGCTTGTTTCAATCCATAGATTGATTTCTTTAATTTGCATACTTTATTAGGATATTTTGGATTGACAAAACCTTCAGGCTGAACCATATTGACATCTTCCTCAAGATATCCATTTAGGAAAGCGGTTTTGACATCCATTTGCCAAATCTCATAATCATAATTAGCAGCTATGGCAAACAATATCCTTATAGACTTTAGCATCGCAACAGGTGAGAAAGTTTCATCATAATCAACCCCTTGAGTTTGAGTGAAACCCTTTGCTACAAGTCTAGCTTTATAAGTATCCAAGTTTCCATGCATATCGGTTTTCTTCTTGAAAACCCACTTACTTCCAACTATCTTGGAGTTAAGAGGTGGTTCAACAAGTTCCCAAACTTGATTGTCATACATGGATTGCATCTCAACGTTCATGGCTTTAAGCCATTTGTCACAATCCGAATTGGACACTGCATTATGGTATGTGGTTGGTTCATCTGAATCTACCTCATAGCACCCATCCACGAAAAATCCGTATCTTTCAGGTGGATTACTAGTTCTACCACTTCTGCGAACGTCTTGTGTGTATTGATCAACCCCTTGATCATCCTCAACATCCTCATGTTGAGTGCTAGTTTCAACCAAACGTGCATCGGGTTGTGGTTCATGATTCTCTTCAAGATCAACTGTTCTACTGCTAGCTCATTCCATAAGGAATTTTGCTTCTAAGAACTCACCCTTTCTGGCAACAAACACATTTTGTTCCAGTGGATCATAGAAATAATATCCCATAGAATCTCTAGGATATCCAACAAAGATGCACTTGGTGGATATGACTTCTAACTTGTTTGGGGTGGGAGTCTTAACATAAGCCTCACAACCCCAGACCCTTAAGTATGATAGAGATGGAACCCTTCCATGCCATATCTCAAAAGGTGTCCTTTCCACCTTTTTGGTTGGGGCCATATTTAGAATACGGGCTGCGGAGAGCAGAGCGAAACCCCAAATGATAGAGGTAATGAGCTTCTAGCCATCATAGATCGGACCATACCAATAAGGTTCGATTCCTCCTCTCAGACACACCATTATGTTGTGGTGTTCCAGGTGGAGTGAGTTGTGAGACAATCCCACAACTCCTAAGATGATCTTGAAAGGCATCACTTAGGTATTCACCTCCTCTATCGTTACGGAGAACTTTAATTGACTTGTTAAGTTGATTTTCTACTTCATTCTTGAAGATTTTGAACATTTCAAAAGCTTCATGTTGTGCCTTAATAAGTACACATACCCATAGCGACTATAATCGTCGGTAAAGGTAATGAAGTATCTTTCACCATTCCTAGTCATTGGCTTAAAAGGACCACATACATCCGAATGTATGATTCCTAATAAATCTTTTGCCCTTTCATTAGTTCCACTAAAGGGTGACTTAGTCATTTTACCTTGTAAACAAGATTCACACACATCAAATGAATTATATTCATTTGTTTTTAAAAGACCATTCTTTTGAAGTGTTTGTATACGTTTCTTGTTTATATGACCAAGACAACAATGCCAAAGATAGGTATCACTCAAGTCCAACCTGAGTTTCTTGGTGTTATTTGGTACAATAAGCTATTTAGAGTATTTTCATGAGCCAATTCATAAATACCATTAATGGGAATGGCTTTAAAATAGAACATACCATTTAAAGAAACATGAATATCATTTTCAATAAAGGATAATACATATCCAAATTGTTTTAACAGGGCTACAGAGATAATATTCCTAGTCAAACTAGGAGCATACAAAACATTGTTCAAAATCACTTCCAAACCATTAGAAGCTTCAAGATGTAGTCACCACGGGCTTCAACTTGAACTTTAGCCCCATTGCCCATGTAGAGGCTTACATCCCCTTTCTTGAAGTCACTACTTCTTTTGAACCCCTGCAACAAATTTCAAATGTGAGTTCCACATCCGGTATCTAATATCCATGTGTTAGAGGATATCATGTTTAAATCAATATGGATCATGTATATTGTACCTGAGGTCTGCCCGGCATCCCTCTTTGCTTTCAACTCTTAGAGATGGACAAGACAATTCCTTGCCCAATGTCCAATCTCCCCACACTTGAAGCATGGGTCATTGGTAGTAACCTTTTGCTTTTTCTCTTGTGGTTTGGGTGGCTCCCTTGCCACCCCTTTCCCTTTTCGCCAAGCGGGTCCCTTGCCCTTGGCAACTTTTGCCTTGGGTGCGGGACGAGGCCTTTTATTGTTCCCACCTTCATTGATGGTGAGAACGGGTAAAACCCTTTTACCCATGGCCGCCTCGGCAGTTTTGAGCATTGAGTGAAGCTCACCAATGCTTTTGTCCAAGCATTCATGTTGTAGTTCAACACGAATGTCTCGAACCTTTTGGTAAGGCCATTGAGGATCAAATCCGTGGCCAATCCTTCGAGACGGGACAATTAAGCCTCTCGAGGCGGTCAATGTGACTTTTCATCTTCAGTACATAAGATGAACAGATTGGTTGTCGTCCATACGACATGCATGGAGTGCTCGAACCGTTTCGAAGCACTCAACCCTTGCTTGCTGTTGGAACGTTTTCTTCAGCTGGGTTATCATGTCGTAAGCTCCGTGGTGTTCATACTCCTTTTGGAGATCCGGAGTCATGCTCGCTAGCATGAGATAAGACACTTGGACGGAGTCCTCAGTGTACTTCAGCCAATCGTTGTAGGCCTCCTCATCATCCTCGCTAGGTTGATCGGGGATAGGGTCGTCTAAAACATACTATCTTCTCTCTTGCTTGAGAACGATTCTCAAGTTTCGATACCAGACGATAAAGTTGTTATGATTTAGAGGTTCCTTTTGGAGGATCGCTCGTAGAGATTGGTTGGACGCGGATGAGTTATCGAATTATCATTATGTGAGGCCATCTACAAAATTTAACAAAGTTTTATTTTAGTATTTTCGATATTGCCAATTTTAATAATTAATGCCTTTTAAGGCCATTTTTTATAAAAATCTAGAACCCAACATTACATTAAATTGTGGTTAGGTGACCTTTATCCCACGATTTAAATTAATAAGGTGGTCAACGATTGACGGTTGCAACCATTTGCAACTTCTAGATGTATGGGATCGACCTTTAAACATCATATGTAAAGTCGGCACGTTAATCCCATCAACACCATTTGGAAACCATATTGTAGGTGATCCTTTTAACATGGTTTACAAATCAAGACATCCTATTTACACACACGTGTGAGTTTGCCAAAATTAGTGGTTAGGTGACCTTTATCCCACAAATAAGGCATTCTCACCTCAAATCACAAGTTCCCTCAAAATGGTTAGGTGACCTTTATCCCATTAAGAGTTCCCAAGTGACTCAAGCGTTGTGTAAAAGGACGGTGTCGATCTTGTTTGATATGAATATAAGAGGTTTCATAATATTAGTTTAGAAAACTCTATGTACTTGTATTTGCATGCTTTCAAATACAAGTACCATATGGTCCTTTGATTAAAACAATTCTAATCTTTAAAACCATTAAATCATTTAATAACCTTTATTACCTTTTAATGATTAAGAACCATCATTTTAATAACTTGTTAAGTTTGTTAATTAGTTTGTAATGCATGTCAAAATCAACCACACAACAAATAACAAACATCCAAACAAGTCATAAGCAACCATATGTGCATATGTGCATATGTTCATATATGCATAACCATAGCATCTAAAGTGGTCCACACTTGTTTGCCATCACAAGTGTGGTCCATAGGTCATTCCTAAGGGTCACAAACAAAGCAAATGGAAAACATCCAAAAGCCTCCCACTTGAAACCGCATCCAAAATGCTCCATGTTTCTTTCATGACCTTCCTTTGTGCTTCCAATGTGTATGTCTTCATATTACAGATATAAAGTCCTAATACAAGATATCTAGTAAAATGAAAATACACCTAATCTATTTATTACAACCCAATAATAAATAAATTACATTTGAAACAAAGCACAAACAACAATAATACAACCCAATTGAATGAATGAATACAACCATTACAACATCCGAACATCCACAAGGTCAATGGCTAGGTTATGCACTAAAACAAGCATCTATCATATCATCCAAAATATAATGAAAACCCCTCTTAAAACCACGAAATTTCAGCCAACATAAACTGAAATTTCGGGTTTTATTTTGTCCAAACAAAATAAACAACAAACATGTATATCTTTCAAGATCTAATCACAAGCATGTGTGATATGACTTTGAAAGTGGGGAATCATTCAAACAAAACATAGCAGCCCAAAACCAGCCTATAACAAGTCTATAATCATCCTTAAAACCAATTTTAAAGGACAAAACAAGCAAGTCATCCACATAACCGGCTCTTGATGCCATTGTTGGGTTTACAAGAACATAAAACGTAGTTTAACCATTTAAACTTTCAGAAAACGAAGCGGATAATATTAGTTTTTGAATGATTTTCAAAGCTGAAAATATGTTCTTTAAGTAGCCATTAAGCATATGAAACAAACCCATAATACAAGGATCATATTATGTGAATAGACAAGCTATGAAATAGCAACAACAACACAATATGACAACCACAAAAGGGCTGCCAAGATACCTCTCAACAGCTGAAAGTTCGACAGAAAGGGAGGTGTTTGATGCTGAAAATTACCGAGACTTCAAGATTAGAGATCCACAAGCTTGTATACCCCAAGCCCTTGAAGTAAACACCACTCTTGCTAGGGAGAGCACACCCAAGAACACTCAAAACCCGAAAATCTCTTCTTCTTTCAGCTGCTTTGAGAGAAGTTTTGAGAGAGAAAGAAGGGTTGTGTGTCTTACATGCATATGAGAGATGGATCAGATTTTTTGAAGAGTGTGTGACTTGTTGAGTGTGTGTTGTGTTTTCAAAGAAAGAGGGCCAATCATAAACCCCAAGGGGCGGCCGAAAATTTTAGATTAAAAGGGGTTTTCCCTCTTTAATCTAACACACAAACACACTCTATAATAAGCCCCTTTTGTCACACATTAAATAAGTCATCTACTAGACATATTTAAATGTGACATGTCTTCTCTAATTAACATTTAATTAAAGTATAGTCTCATGTTATTTGTGTTATTTAACCCTTTAAATAACAAATTAACAATAAACCCATCAACAAATTATCCTCATAATTTGTCTATTTCATATGCAACTTATTTAGAAAACCCATTTTCTAAATTGGTGTAAATATTTAATTGCATGATCATATCATCAATTAAATATTAATTGGTGTTTGCTAAGCTTGTTATTGGGTATAACCCGACTTGGATCATAACGTACTAACCGCATCAATATTCTTTTGTCTTGGGCACATAGAATCCACAGTACTATTCCATTGAATATCAATGATTTTGCTAATTGTCTAATTCATTGTTCGAATTCCACTGCAATCTACTCTAATAATCAAACTTAAATCACTCATCCTAACAAATGGTATCAGAGCTGGTTAATCATTGATCGATCTAACAATATCTAAGTTTGATCGAATTAGCATTTTGCAAGAATTGGTTATAGAGATTGAATTTCTGCTGCTTTCGGTTATTATTTGAGTTTACTCTTGGTTCGTATTGAGTTTGTTTGTTTTGCACTAAATCGTTAACTTAATTGAATTTGATTGAATCTAAGAATGACTACTCCTTATAATGACCCTCACAATACTGGCTCCTCAACCAAGCCTCCGATGTTGGTTAGGACTAAGTTTATAACATATGGCAACGAAGAATGCTCCATCACGTCTGTTAACAGTTCAGGTTGTTGGACAGTGTGGTACATGGTCCACACAAGCCTATGGTGAACAATCCGGAAACCAACCAATGGTTCCAAAGAAGAAGGAACAATACTCAGATGAGGATCGAAAACTTTTTGAGATTCATGCTAAAGCCGTGGAATTCTGGCCATGCCACTACCGAATGAAATCTATTCTAGGCTTATGCATCATGAAACTGCTCATGACCTCTGGCATGCATTGAAAGAACAATTTGGTGGAACAGATGAGGTCTTAGCAAACAACAGAGAAATCCTTGCGCAACAATATGAGACATTCTCTCATAGGAAGGGTGAGACACTGACTCCACAGTTTGAGCGTTTTTCCTGTTTGATCTCTGAGCTGAAAATGGTCAAACATGAATACACTAATAGCCAGATGAACAACAGATTCCTCAGATCACTGCCTGAGATATGGGACACATATACCATTGTCCTACGCTCCAGTGCAAATCTGGATAGCCTATCTCTCACCCAACTCCATGGGAAACTGCTTACATTTGAAAGAGAGATAGAGCAGAAAAGGAACTTGCATCATGAGGAAAGCTCACTAATGACTTTGTACCAGGGAACACTACCTTGGTTGGTCATGAGTCAGAATACGCTACATCAGAAAGCAATTATGATGAGCATATAGATTTCTCTTCAAACAGTCTGAAAATGCATTTGTTAGTGTTGATAGTCAGTCAGGCTATAATAGTGACAATTTGTGCTTCATTATGGATGATTTGAAAGGTATTGCTGGTGATGACTTAGAAGAGATGGATATTCTGAGCCAAATGGCCTTGATTAATATCAGATCTCAAAAGTTCTACAAGAGAACTGGTAAGAAATTTCCAGGACTCTCTGGGAAAACCAAAGTTGGTTTTGACAAGAGTAAGTTGAGGTGTCACAAATGCCATAGGCTTGGACACTTTGCAAGAGAGTGTAGATCAACTGGATCTAACTCCTCTGCACCCTTTGTGACTTTTCCAAGCAATAGTTCACAAAACAGAGGGCAACATTCTGCTAGTTTTGGTCATCACTCACAACCTCTATCTCCTGCATATTTTGTCCCTCAGGGTCCAATGCCATATCCATATCCCTGCTATTACATGCCACAGCCAAATCAAGTTCAAGTTCCTATTGCATAACAACCTCAAGCCTTACCTGAGCCTCAACCATCTCAACCATCTCAATCACAACCTCATCACAGCTTCTTCACCCCTGGTGCTGTTGACTGGAGCAGTTTACGAGATGATCTTTCTGGTAATGAGCAATTATTTGCTAGTGATGGTCAACATGGTGGTGAACATCCTTTTGGGAATCTTGCTCTCATGGCCTAGAGTCTACTGAGGGTTCATGCTCCAATGCATCTTCATCAGAGGTAACCCAGGTATCCTTTAGGCTGTGGCCAAGCTATGTTCTGAATCTTGCATAGTTGCATTTATCTCTATTAGAGAGGCAAATATAGGTTTAATAAATCAAAATCTTGAGCTTGAGCAAACCCTTTCCAAAAGAAAAGCTGAGTATGAGTCTGTCCTTAAAGATAAAGATGATGAGATTTATAAGCTTAAATGCCAATTAAATGATGAAAAGAAAGCTAAGGTTGAGGTCATTCTTGAGAACCACAGATCTCAAAGAAACCTTGCAGCTACCAAGTTGAGTGTGACCGTTGGGTATCATCCTGCAAGGGATTTAAAATGCTTCTCAGCAAGCAAACAGCTTCGAATGTGAAGTTTTGAATAGGTTACAATCACATTGCACCACCTACAGATTTTACTCCAAAATCAATAGTAAAACCTGAAGGTGAAAGTAATTTCCAAACCACATCATCATGTGTATCATCCTCAAGAGATCACCCAAAATCAAAAGATGAAATCAGTGTTGATACCTCAACAAATCAATTGCCTGATGGGTTAACTAATGATAAACACATGAAGCTGAGTACTTCAGATGTGTGTCCCTCAAAGTACCTCAAGTACTGAAGTGCAAGTCACAACATCTAAAAAGCATTTCAAATCAACTGAAATAAAAGGATGAACAACTGCTGAGGAATCTATCATACCGTCTTTCAGGACGGGCAGAGAACAGCTGAAGAACAAGTCTTCAGTTGTTACAGATCCTTCTATACTTAACACAAGTACTGAAAGGAGAAAATACTGAAGATCACACCTTCAGTATTTTCCACTTCAGCAGTTGATCAATTCAAGATGAAGAATAAGCCATGTGACATATGTGATAAATTCAATCATCTTTCTGATGAATGTTGGTACAAATAGGGTTCCAAACTCAACAGAGATAAGCTCATTAAAATGTAGATGGATGAAATGAAAAATGAGTTTGAGACCAAGTTTGTACCACAGTCATCCCAAAGTGATAAACCCAAGGCTTCACCAAATCCAAAAAGAAGGATAAGGTTTATCATAAAACAACTGATAGTGTTCCTCATGATAAAAATCAGACTAAGTCTGTGAATTTCAAGGAGGAAATGGTGGGCCACAAGAACTCATCAAAAACAAGTACTGATGTGTCACAAGAGCTCAAAGCTTTAGCTACAAATCACACACAACTTGTTATGATGGTTCAGCATTTGTTGGGGAGAGTTAACCAACTAGATGCACATGTGATCAAACCACTGAAAAGGTATTACAAGTCCAAATCCAAGGAATCCATTTTAGCACCATCTCCACCTTCATGAGCTGTTAATCATGAGAAACAAGTTATGGTTAAATCTATTGATGAAAACAGACCCAAAACCAAAAAGGTTTAGGTCTCAAAACCTAATTAGTTCCTTGTGATGAATGCAGGGTTCTTCAGCATGCCAAAGAAGCATCTGGTATGTAGACAGTGGAGGATCTATCCGTATGACAGGGAACAGTTCTCTTCTTAATGACTACTCTCAAGGAAAGAAGGGATTTGTTTCATTTGGAAATGATGCTAAGGGTTACATCATCGGGAAAGGATATGTGTCTAATGGAGAAATCAGATTTGATGATGTTAACCATGTGGAGAATCTCAAGTATAATCTACTGAGTGTCAGTCAGATGTGTGATAAAGGGCATGTTGCACTTTTCACAAGCCAGAACTGCAGATTCTGTCTTCCACAGTTCTGAGGCTGATTGACAAGGTATTGGATGGACATACTCTCCTAAGGCCAACAGGATTAGAAGAGTATATGCCCTGGATTTGTCAAAGAAGACTGATTTGAAGGGTCATCCTTGCCGTTCTCCAAAGCCTCTCCTCAGGAATCTAAACTGTGGCACAGAAGGCTGGGTCATGTAAATCTCAAAAACATGAATCAGCTGATCCACAATTGTTTAGTGAGAGGTCTACCAATAAAGGAGTTCCACTGTGATGAAACCTGTACTGCTTGTTTGGAAGGAAAACAGCACAAAGTCTCATTCCCTCCTATTGAAGAACCTAAGTCCACTGCCTGCTTACAGTTACTGCACATGGATCTATTTGGTCCTGTGAGAGTGATGAGCATGGCAAAGAAGAAATATTGTCTGGTAATTGTGGATGATTACTCCAGATTTGTATGGACTTTCTTCGTTCATTCAAAGGATGAGGTTACTCAGACGATTATCAACTTTGTGTTCTATGTTGAGAAGCAGTATTCCCTATCAGTCAAGTGTATGAGGAGTGATAATGGAACAAAATTCAGAAACCATACACTTGATGACTTTTATCTCTCAAAGGGAATCAAGAGGCAGTTTAGCATCCCAAGGACTCCAGAACAAAATAGAGTAGTGGAGAGAAAGAACAAGACCCTAATTGAAGCTGCAAGGTCCATGTTGGCTGACTCTGGTTTGCCATTGACCTTTTGGGCTGAACCTGTCAACACAGCTTGCTATGTGCAGAATAGAGTTTTAATAAATCAGAGGTTGATGAAGACTCCATGTGAAGTTCTACATCATTTGGCTCCTCTTATTCATTCTTGAAAGCCTTTGGGTGTCCTTGTTTCATTCTCAACACAAAGGATCAACTCCACAAATTTGATCCTAAGGTGGATGCAGGTATTTTGTAGGATATTCATCCACATGCAAGGCTTACAGAGTCTTCAATTGCAGAACAAAGATAGTTGAAGAAACCTTGCATGTGAAGTTCAATGAATCTCCTAAGGATAAAATTCCACAAAACCCTGTGGAGTTGTTTGATCTGGATATACTGCACTATGTTCCTTATCAACCTCCAGCTGTGCAGATCATGTGAATAAATCATCTTCTGTAGCAAGTCTTCCACCTAGTGTACTGAAGATGATGATGATATCAGTACTCACCTTTTTAAGTTTAGTGATCAACTGCCTGAGTCTACTAAACTTGATGTTCTTGTAGCTTCAGCAGCTCCATCCACAACAAATGCTAATGAGATTTCTAACTCCTCTACATCATTTGAATTGCCATCTCATACTTGTTTCAAGAGTCTGGATCAACATATGTTGCTGCTGAACCCGCTACAAACACTTGCACTGATCTTATAGTGTACCAAGAGCTGAAGAATCACCCTATGTCTCAAATCATTGGTGATATCAATACTGGTGTCTCAACCAGAAGTCAATTGTCCAACTTCTACTTCTATGCTCTCTTCATGAGTCAGCTAGAGCTAAAGAACTATCATGTTGCTTTAAGAGACAATGGATGGGTTGAAGCCATGCAGCTTGAACTATTTCAAATCAAAAAGCAGCAAGTGTGGGAACTGGTTTCTCTACCCCCAGGTAAGTGTGCAATAGGCACTAAGTGGGTGTTTAGGAATAAAACTGATGTAAATGGGCTTATTGTGAAGAACAAGGCTAGACTGGTTGTACAAGGGTTTTCACAAGAAGAAGGTATTGGTTATGAGGAAACCTTTGCCCCTCTAGCCAAACTAGAAGCAATTAGATTGTTCTTAGCCTATGCTGCATTCCACAATCTTAATGTTTTTCAAATGGATGTCAAAAGTGCATTTTTATATGGTAAAATAAAAAAAGAGGTTTATGTGTGTCAACCACCAGGTTTTGAGGACAATAGACATCCTAATTGGGTGTATCAACTTGATAAGGCTCTTTATGGGTTGAAACAAGCTCCTACAGCCTGGTATGAAACACTTTCAAATTTTCTTCTTAAAAATAATTTCACTAGAGGCTCCATAGATAAAACTTTGTTTATAAAGAAAGTAGATCGGCATAAGCTACTTGTTCAAATTTATGTTGATGATATTATTTTTGCATCCTCTGATCCCAGTTGTGTGACGAGTTTACAAGTTTAGTGAAGCAAAAGTTTGAAATGAGTGCAGTGGGAGAATTACAATTCTTTCTACGCTTGCAAATCAAACAAAAGGCTGATGGAACCTTCATTCATGAGACAAAATATACAAAAAATCTTTTGAATAAGTTTGATTTACAAAACTGTAAGCCCTGATCTACTCCCATGTGCAACACCACACACCTGGATGCAGATCAGAAAGGTAAAGCTGTTGATGAAACACTTTATAGATGTATGATTGGTTCCTTGATGTACTTAACAGCTTCTAGACCAGATATTATGTTTGCAACGTGTGTTTGTGCTAGATTTCAGGCTGCTCCTAAAGAGTCTCATTTGATTGCACTCAAGAGGATCTTTAGATATCTGCAAGGTACACAATCTCTAGGTCTTTGGTATTCCACTGGACACTCATGAAAATTAGTTGCTTTTTTGACAGTGACTATGCAGGGTGTAAGTTAACCAGAAAGTCAACTTCTGGTGGATGTCAATTCCTAGGCAACTATTTGATTTCTTGGCAAGTAAGAAACAAACATCTGTTGCTATATCCACTGCTGAAGCAGAGTACATTGCTGCTGCAAGTTGTACATCTCAGGTACTCTGGCTTCAGAACCAATTATTGGATTATGGCATTACAGAGACTAAGACTCCATTGTTAATGGATAGTGCTTCAGCTCTGTGCATTGTCAAGAATTCAGTCCAGCATTCTAGGACCAAACATATAGAGATCAGACACCATTTTATTAGGGATTGTTTTGAAAAAGGTCTGATTGATCCAAAGTTTGTGTCAAGTGCTGATGAGCTTGCAGATATATTTACTAAGCCTTTGGACAGTTCAACTTTCCAAAACCTTGTGTTAAGGCTTGGTATGCTGCAGCTAGAATAAGTGACAACTACTGATGATCTCAGTAAACAAGTACTGATGACCATTAGTAAACATGTCACAAATAAGTACTGATAAGTTTTATTCTCAGTTCGTTTCATAACTACTAAAGACTAAATTACTTAAAAAGTATTGTACTTTCTGTTAAAACAAACTAATGCAGTTACAACTACTGATGTAGTTATAACTACTGATGTCAGTAAAAACAGATAAGTACTGATGTCCTATGAAACAACTGAAAACAGCTAAAAAGTCTCATGAGTAAGTTTTGAGGACAGTATGAAACAGCTGAAAAGCTAAGAATTGACGAAAACTACTTATGAGAATTTTCTCTTCAATCGTTTCCACAAACTGCTATTTCACCTTAAACAACTGATGACAAAACCATGTCTTCAGTAGTGTCACAACTATACCAAGTCCTCAGTTGTTTCCTACACCTGAAGCAAAACCAAGGTTTTCAGTAGTTTCATAACTACTGATGACCAAAACCAAGTCTTCAGTTGTTTCAAATGTTTGATAGTTAAAAGCAAGTCTTCAGTGTTTTCATACAACTGATGACAATACCAACACTTTCAGTCGTTTTCTTTTCAGCCTTTTCGTAACCTATAAATACCTGCACTTATAGCCGAACGTTTCATTAGCCGTTTTCTATCCTTTTCTCTCTCAACAATGGCGACCATGAAACTCAAACCCAGACACAACTATGTTGCCTACCTCTGAAATCGGCTTTTGGAACAAATTGATAACGCCATCGATCTTATGGTGGATTCCCAATACAGAACCATTTCTTTTGAATCCTACCATATACCCCGATTCCTTAAACCAATTCTGGACCAACGTCTCTGTAACAACTGGTGAAAATGATAGCCAAATCACTCTCCAGTCGTTGGTCAACAAGAAACATGTGGTAATCACCCCTGACATCATTCCCAAAACCCTAAATTTGCATGATGCCACCTGTATTATAGAATACTCGCAAGGCACCATTGGTATGTCTTTCATCAACAACGGGTATGAAGGAGACATAAGTGCTACAACCTTCTCAAAAAGCACTTCCATGATGCGGAAAGACTTATCTTCCACATGGTGAATGTCTGCCTTGCTTTAAAGACATCTTCATGGGATCAGATGTCCTCACGATGGCAACAGGTATTGTACTCTATCTTTGAACGACAAACTCTAAATTTTTCTGAGATAGTGTTTTTGGAACTTAAGGATCTGGCTCAGAAACCTGTGACAAACAGATGGCTACTATATCCTAGGTTTCTGATGGCCATAATTTCAAATCAATTAAAATATGATGGCCTTGTTGGTCTTGGAGTCCCGGCTCCAGCTGTCTTAGCTGAGGTATACTCCAGGCATAACTCTGACCTTACTCTCAAAGGGGCTGCCCGGCTGCTCAAACCCAAGCAGAGGGAACCCACAGCCTCCACCTCCAGATCCAAAGTCCCCACCAAACCCAAACCCCAAAAGCCCAAAAAGGCTACTCAGGGAGATGAGTCCCCTGAGGATGCCCCTGTACCACCAATACAAGAAAACATACTGGTTCTAACCCCCCAGTCATGTCAGAGACTCAACCAGCTAAAACGCACAGGTATCCTCTATACAGGATCCTGTTGCAACCAATTTGGGGATACCACATTACTGGAACCTATCTCAGTTGAGAAGGTTACCATTCAAGAGGATCTCTCACCCCGGGTGCAATCTGCTTCTGACCAATCTCCAAATGCAACCGCCCCTCAAAGCCCAACCCTTATAGTTGCTAAAGTGCTGAGTCAGCTGCATTCCTCACCCCCTCCCCAGAAAGCAATTAACACTAGGAATACCTCAACGATTGAGGGGGAGGACCAAAATGCTGTTGATAACCCACAACACAGGGGTTATAATGTTCAATCTCCAAGTGTAGAAGTGGAGGTTAGACCATCTGGTCAGGCTGCCACTTCTACTGATTCAGCAAATGAACAGGATGAAGTTGGTAACATATATAAGACATCACCAGAGGTAACTGCCAATGAAGGACAAAGTCCAGAGGCAGGAAGTCCTAGAACCAAGAACAAGGGGCACATGCATATACTGATCTACACTCAGGGCATGTACATCCTGATTTAATCAGGAGGTCAGATGATTCAGCAAAGACTGATGATGACCTGGGCTTTTTCATTGATGTCTTAGCCCATAACACAATCCTAGAGACTGAGGTGAGCATACTCAAAGAACTGCTAGCCAAAATGTCTCAAGATAAAATTCCATCTGCCCCAATAAACCCATAGATGGCACCTTCATTTGAAGGTTCACCAAACACACAGCCAATACACTTAACTAAGCCACCAGCCACTACTTTTGGTACCACCTTTCAAGGACAGAACCCCTCTGAGTAGATGGTTGCAACCTTTCAAAGCTCCTTACCTCTCATCACTCCCATCATCACTGAGATAGTATATAAAGCCATTGATGAGAGGATCTCCTCAAATCTCCAAACAGTCCTTGATGATGTTGTTCATAAGTCACTTTATGCCTTTCAAGCCCTTGATCCCAATGCACCCAAAAAGGGGGAGACTACTAAGTCTAAGGCAGTGAAAGAAAGGAAAAGGAAGAGAGTAGAAGATGAGAAAGAACCAAAAAAAGAAAAGGAGTTGGAGAAAGAACAAGAACTGATCTTAGAGAAACAGCTGATCACAGTGCAAGAGCTGAGCACAGACAAAGAGCAGAAAGATCAGCTGATCACTTACAAACAGAAGAGAAGTGCTGAGTAAAAGTCTGATGGAGAAAAGTCCTTAGAAGATCTAGTCAAAGAAGCTGATGAAGCTCACAACAGATCTATGGACAAAATAATAGATCAACTCTTCAGACAGGGTCATGACACAACCACCTTAGATGTTGAGATAAGAAGGCTGGAGATAAATGAAATTCAAGCAAGACAGGCTAGTTACAGTGTGATGGATAGGGAAAAGTTGGAGATTATGATCAGGTTTATTGCCAAATATCTAGGAAGATCATTGACAGAGATGAAGTCTTGTCCCAGAGATAGTATCTTGGAAATAACCAAGAAAATCTGTTCTGCTGGAAGCTACAACAAAGGGTTGATCATCGAAGCACTGGATGAAGCAGGTGCTGGGAAGAGAACTGAGATGGCAAAGCTCTCAAAAGCCAAACTCACCACTAAATTACTAGATCAGCCTTCTCATACTCCCACTCAAAACAACCCTCACAGCAATCATCTCTAAAATCTACCAATTATATCCCTAAACCAAAACCACCCACAACGCAACCCACAAAACCAATTCCATTACCCCAAAAACCATCTCAAACCACACCCAGTGATACACCCAGAAGGAGGAGAAGGGTGTTGAGGGTAGAAGAAGAGGAAGAAGAGGATGAGAATGGAGACAGTCTGCCAATCTCTGCTGTTCTCAAACATAAAACACCTGAGCCCAGAAGTCAACAGATGATCACACCTGACTTGCCAATGCAAATGGTGAAAGTGATGATTGAAGAAGTAGAACAGTAGAAGTAGCATGATGAGCAATTTCTCAAAATGGTTGACAAGGACTTCCCTCGGTCCTCATCCATTCAAGCAATGAAGAAACAAGCTTTGAGGTTGTACGCTCTTAGGCATACATTCCAACATCAAAGAGAAAGAGTGAGGATTTGGCCAGACCCCAGGGTAAGTTCCAGAATACACAAGAAGAACATACCAAGTAGATATCATGGCCAAGTGGAAAAGACTTTAAATGCTGCAATTATGTTGGCTATGGTGGTCTCACCCTGGGAGATTATAGAAGAATTCAAGAGAGCACACAACTCAAAGACAACCCCTCAATCTCTACTTGAGAACAAATTGATCAAGAAGGGCTGTTATACAAGAGACTTGAAGATCTTCAAAAGAGTGAACTCCAGTTGTTGCTAGAAGGCTCTCATCCAGATGAATTCACATACAGAGAGATCACAACTGTTGAGTTGAAGAATGGGAAGACAGTAAGGTATCTGTCTGAATATTATGGCCCTGAGTTCTTCTTTGAGGGAGAAGCAGAAGAACTCACCAAGGAGGAACAAGTTGTTCTCTTTGAGGCCTATACAAGAGAGTCTTACAGACTCATCAATGGGAATTAGGTTTCATGGTCGGGACAAGACTCTGTGTCCAGTTTCCCCAAGACAAAGTTCCCTTCCACACTTAGCCAATCAAAAGATCAGAAACCTTTTCCCGGCCTGTGCTTACATGATTACCTCTGAAGCTGATCAAGAGGGTGTTTCTGCCAAAGAATAAGTGGGATCATCAATAAACTTAGAGGTTTTTGCTGCATTGGTTCAGGGGGAGTTTGTTGGACCAAATGAACCAATGAGCCTGATCAGAAAAACCTCCAAGTCCCATAGAAATTACAACTGCTGAAGAAGATCACAATAGCCGAAGACATCAGCTGATTACAAGGTCTGAAGACAAAGTCTGAAGACAAGATCTGAAGATTTCTACTGAAGACAAAGTCTGAAAGTAAAGTACCGAAGACAAAGTCTGAAGCTATCAGCTAAAGACAACATCTGAAATAAAAGTCTGAAGAACAAAGACTGAAGACAAAGACTGAAGACCAGAGTGATCAGTAGTTGTCACAACAGCTGAAGTTATTAACTTCAGTAGTTGTCACAACAGCTGAAGTTATTAACTTCAGTAGTTGTCACAACAGCTAAGTTATTAACTTCAGTAGTTGTGATGGTTTTCCTCTTCAGTACTTGTAATTTACCTTTCAGTAGTTTATAGTTTTAGTAGTTTTAGTTCAGTAGTTTTATGATCTTGTACTTAGCATTCTATGAGATGTGATCAGTTGTTGAGAACATTGTCAGTAGTTTTCATAGTTTCAGTTGTGTGTATAATTCTGTTAGATGTCACTATCAAGTGACATCAGCAGACGTCACATTCCTTATATAAGGAATGTTGACCTAATTGTAACGTGTTACTTTCAGCCACCACGAAAGCATTTGAATGAAATATTTCTTTTGCAAAATTCTCTCTCTCTCTCTCTATAACCGTGTACTATTCCATTGAATATCATTTGAGTTCTTACTAAATTGTCTAATTCATTGTTCGAATTCCGCTGCAATCTACTCTAATTAATCAAACTTAAATCACTGATCCTAACAATATATGATCCTTATACTTGGGTTTTGTTTGAACTTTCCAATGGTAAAATTTTCACATTATAAATAACATGTTAAAACCTTTTTCCCGCTGCGTTTTTATAGTTTAAGCGGTTAAACTAGCTTTGTTTTACATCTGTCAAAACCCAAGAATGGCATCTTGAGCCGGATATGTGGAATATGTGCTTCAAAAGTTCTTGAAAAGTTAGTTTTCATGGACTTTTTCAACCCATTAGGGGCTGTTTTGTTGTGGTTGTATGAATCCCTTATGTTTCAAGCTTTAATCTTCCATGCTTTAGTATAAACCTTGAAAGAATAAGAACAATTGGTTGATTGTGTTGTTTGGACAAAACCCTTAAGTTTTGGTTCATGTTGGCCAGAACTTTAAGGTTATAATAAGGGTTCATTGTTGTTCTTGGATGTTCAATATGTTTCATATTTTGGTGCATAACATAGCCTTGGCCTTTTGTGTTTTTGATTTGGTTGATTGTTGTATGTCATTTTGGTTTGGATTATTGTAAGGGTTGTAATATTTGTGTTTTGTATTTTGGGTTGTAATTTATTTATTCATTTGGTTATGTAATAAAAAGATTAGGTGCATTCTTTTATTAGAAAAATTTTATTAGGATATGATTTTGTAAAAGAAGATGCACAAGATGAAGAGTCAAAGGAGGACACAAAAGACATGGACCCATGAAGCATTTGGATATGGATTCAAGTGGGAGTTCATGGACACATAGTGATGTGTCATCTCAACCCTTAGGAAAGACCTTATGACAATAATTGTTATGGCAAATAAGTGTAGTCAACTTAGTGGCTATGGTTATGCACTCATGTTTGTATGTTTATGCTTGTTAGGATGTTTGTTGTTTGATTGATTGGTTGATATTTGGATATGCATAACAAACTCATTAACAAACTTAACAAGCTGAAAATTGATGGTTCTTTTTCATTAAGTTGTTAATAAAAGGTTATTAAAAGGATTAATGATTTTAATAAAAGGGGTTTTATTAAAAGTGAACCATAGGGTACCTTGTATTTGAAAGCATACAAATATAAGGTGCATAGAGTTTTCTAAACTAAAATTATGAAAACTTAAAATTCTTTTATAAACAAGTTAAAACCGTCCTTTTGCACAACACTTGAGTCATTTGGAAACTCTTAATGGGATAAAGGTCACCTAATCATTTTGAGAGAACTTGTGATTTGAGGTAGGGATACCATATTTTTGGAATAAAGGTCACCTAACAACGTATGCTAGAAAACTCACATGTGTGTGCAAGTAGGGTAACTTGATTTGCAAATCATGTTAAATGGATCACCTACAATATGGTTACAAAGGTGTTGATAGGATTAACATGCCGACTATACATATGATGTTTTTAAAAGTCGATCCCATGCCCTAGAAGTTCCAAAGGGTTGCAATTGTCAAAACGTTGACTACCTTGTTAATTTAAATAATGGGATAAAGGTCACCTAACCACTATTTAAATGTAACGTTGGATTCTAGAATTTTAAAATTGTGTAAGACACTTAAAAGGGGTTTTAATTATTAAAATATGAACAATATTGAAAATACTAAAATTGAACTTTGTTATATTTTGTAGATGGCCACCAATAATAATGAAAATAATGAAATCCCGTCCGCTCACTCACTATCACTAAGGACCATTCTCCAAAAGGAGCATCTAAACCGTAATAACTTTATTGATTGGTTTCGAAACTTGAGAATTGTTCTGAAGCAAGAGAAACGATCATACATCTTAGACGATCCGATTCCCGATGAAGCTAATGAGAATGATGAGGAGGCCTACAATAATTAGGTGAAATACACTGAGGACTTAGTCCAAGTGTCTTGCTTCATGTTGGCAAGTATGACTCCAGATCTCCAAAAGGAGTATGAACATCATGGAGCATACGGCATGATAAACTAGTTGAAGAAAACGTTCCAACAACAAGCAAGGGTAGAGCGCTTCGTAACGGTTCGAGCACTCCATGCGTGTCGTATGGATGACATCCAATCGTTTCATCTTATGTACTTAAGATGAAAAGCCACATCGACCGCCTCAAAGGCTTAATTGTCCTGTCTCGAAAGAGTTGGATACGGATTTGATCCTCAACTCTTTGTCAAAAAGGTTTGACAACTTTGTCATGAATTATAACATGAACGGGTGGGACAAGAACATAAGTGAGCTTCAATCTATGCTCAAAACTGCCGAGGCGGCCATGGGTAAAAGGGTCTTACCCGTTCTAACCATCAATGATGGTGGGAACAAGAAGAGGCCTCACCCCGCACCCAAGGCAAATGTTGCCAAAGGTAAAGAGCAAGTTAGGGGAAAGGGAAAGGGAGTGGTAAGAGCGCCACCACCAAAACTAGTGGAGAAGAAGCAAAAGGTTGCTTCGAATGACCCATGCTTTAAGTGTGGGGAGATTGGACATTGGGCAAGAAATTGCCCAGTCCATCTCAAAGAGTTGCAAGCAAAGAGGGATGGCGGGCAAACCTCAGGTACAATTTTCATGATTTATATCAATCTAAATTTAATATCCTCTAACACATGGGTATTGGATACCGGATGTGGAACTCACATTTGCAACTCATTGCAGGGGTACAAAAGAAGTAAGGAGTTCAAGAAAGGGGATGTTAGCCTCTACATGGGGAATAGGGCAAACGTTCAAGTTGAAGGCCGAGGGGACTACATCTTGAACCTTCCAAATGGTTTGGAAGCAATTTTGAACAATATTTTCTATGCTCCTAGTTTGACTAAGAACATTATTTCTGTTGCGCAATTAAAACAATATGGTCATGTTTTGACATTTATTGAAAATGAAATTCATGTTTCTTTAATGGCATATTTTATTTTAAAGCTATTCCTATTAATGGTATTTATGAATTGGTTCGTGAAAACACATTATATGATAGCTTATTGTACTAAACCACCACTAAGAAACCAAAATTGGATTTGAGTGATACCTATCTTTGGCATTGCCGTCTTGGTCATATAAACAAGAAACGCATACAAAGACTTCAAAAGAATGGTCTTTTAAAAGAAAATGAATATGATTCATTCAATGTATGTGAATCTTGTTTACAAGGTAAAATGATTAAGGCACCTTTTAGTGGCAAATCCAAAAGGGAAAAATATTTATTAGGCATCATACACTCGGATGTATGTGGTCCTTTTAAGCCAATGACTAGGTACCATGAAAGATACTTCATTACCTTTACCGATGGCTATAGTCAATATGGTTATGTGTACTTGTTAAGAGATAAAGATGAAGCTTTTGAAATGTTCCAAATCTCCAAAATGAAGTAGAAAATCAACTCAACAAGAAAAAAAAATTCTCCGCACCGATGGAGGAGGTGAATACCTAAGTGATGCTTTTAGAGATCATCTTAGAAGTTATTGTATTGTCTCACAACTATCTCCACCTAGAATGCCACAACATAATGGCATGTCCGAGAGGAGAAAGCGAACTCTACTGGTTATTGTTCGATCTATGATGGCTAGAAGCTCATTACCTCTATTATTTTGGGGTTTCGCTTTGCTCTCTGCAGCCCGTATCTTGAATATGGCCCGAACCAAGAAAGTGGAAACGACAAGTTTTGTAATATGGCATGGAATGGTTCCATCACTATCATATTTAAAGGTATGGGGTTGTGAGGCTTATGTTAAGACTCCCAACTCAAACAAGCTAGAAATCCGTTCCACTAAGTGTATCTTCATTGGATATCCTAGAGATTCTATGGGATATTATTTCTATGATCCATTGGAACAAAAAGAGTTTGTTGCCAAGAAGGCTGACTTCATAGAAGCTAAGTTCCTTACGGAAGGAACTAGCAGTAGAACTGTGGATCTTGAGGAGGATCAAGAACCACAAACTGATACACGTTTGGTTGACACTAGCACTTAACATGAGAATGTTGAGAATGATCAAGTGGCTGATCAATGTACACAAATTGTTCGCAGATCTAGTAGAATTAGTAATCCACCTAAAAGATATGGAGTTTTCGTAGCTGAATGCTATGTTGTAGATTCCGATGAACCAACCACCTATGGTGATGCAATGTCCAATTTGGATTGTGAGAAATGGCTTGAAGCCATGAATTTTGAGATGCAATCCATGTATGACAACCAAGTGTGGGACTTGCTTGAACCACCTCTTAACTCCAAGATTGTTGGAAGTAAGTGGGATTTCAAGAAGAAAACCGATATGCATGGGATCTTCTCACCGGTTGCAATGCTAAAGTCTATTAGGATATTGTTACCATAGCTGCTCATTATGCTTATGAGATTTGGCAAATGAATGTCAAAACCACTTTTCTAAATGGATATCTTGAGGAAGATGTCTATATGGCTCAGCCTGAAGGTTTATCGGCTCAAAACATCCTAACAAAGTATGTGAGTTAAAGGATTCAATCTATGGATTGAATCAAGCATCAAGGAGTTGGAATCACCATTTTGATGAAGAGATAATAAAATTTGGATTCATCAAAAATGCTGATGAAGCATGTGTATATCAGAAGGCTGGTGGGAGCATCACCACTTTCCTAGTATTGTATGTCGATGACATCCTATTATTTGGAAATTACATTCCAACCATGGAGGGTGTAAAAGCCTGGCTTGGAAGCTATTTCTCCATTAAGGATCTTGGTTAAGCTGCCTATATTTTGGGAATAAAGATCTATAGGGATAGATCAAGGCGGTTTATAGGTTTGAATCAAAGTGCATACGTTGATAAGATCTTGAAAAGGATCAAGATGGAGAACTCTATGAAAGGTATAGTACCTATTCAAAGAGGAACAATATTGAGTAAGACTCAATGTCCAAGCTCAAAGGATGAGCAAGACAAAATGATGGGAATCCCGTATGCATCTACTATAGGATCCATCATGTATGCAATGATATGCACTAGACCGGACGTGTCATGCTTTTTGAGCATTACAAGCCGATACAAACAAAATCCTAGAACCAGTCATTCGATGGCTGGTAAGAACATAGTTAAGTACCTAAGGAGGACTAAAGATATGTTCCTAATCTATGGATCCGGTGAGGAGGATCTCGTAGTAAACGATTACACAGATGCGAGTTTCCAAACTGATCAGGATGATTCATTATCACAATCGGGGTACATTTTTATCTTGAATGGAGGATCAATCTCATGGAAGAGCTCTAAGCAAGATGTGGTGGCATTATCAACTACAGAGTCAGAATATATTGACGCTTTATTAGCATCTCAGGAAGCTGCATGGTTAAAGAAGTTCATTGCCGATCTAGGGGTGGTCGCTTCCATTCCGGACCCCCTAGAAATTCTTTGTGATAACGAGGGTGCGATTGCTCAAATCAAGGAACCCCATGCAAATCAAAAGACTAGGCACATTGAGCAAAGATCCAACTACATAAGGGATGAAGTTGAAAAGGGAAAGATATGTATTCGCAAAGTTCACACGGATCAAAACATTGCGGATCCACTCACGAAGCTTCTTGAAAAGGCGAAGCATTAAAGTCATGATTGTGCCATGGGGCTCCAATATTCTAGTGACTGGATTTGATCTTTAATTTCTATAATGAGATATTGTAACCCTTTATTACTTGAATGAATTATTCCGTTATATTGATTCAACTAATATTCCTATTTTGCGTGTTTAAGATCCATGAGTAAATTATTTACTCAGAATGTCTGTAGCTGTTCATGCTTGTGGGAACGAGCATGAAGGTAATGCTATTATGGACTTGGATTGGTAGATATTCATATGGATAAATATAGGGCAAAAGGTTGCTGCCAAAGTTTATAGATATTTGTGGGATGAAAATATTGGACTGACCTGCATCTCAAACATTACTACATGGAATCTTCCTGATTGATCATAAGTAATTTTGAGTAAAGGTGAACATCATTTGGTAACCTCTGACCTGAGATACATATTAGGTCTTGATATTTACCATATACTATACTTTGACTTAGTTCTTCACTATTTGGAAACATGGTAGTACATAAGTCTGAGTTCAGGTATGGTATAAGGCAATTGTGAGAGACGTATGTAGTCAAGTTGGGATTTGCCCCTCTTATTCGTTGAGAGTAAGATGTCTAACGCATAATAAAGTTAAATCAATGGAGAATGATCACTCTGTGTCTCTGGGATTTAACATGACATTTGTGACAAAAGGATAGATGATTGTTTCACCTAAAAAATTTCAAGTATGGTACTTTAACAGGATGATGTTTTGAATGGCACTTAGTCATACGTATTAAGGGTAGTAAACCATTGTTAGGCGGTATTTACTGCTTGCATCAATCTTCTATGAATCTTGTGCAAGTGGGAGATTGTTGGATCTTGTATGCCCAAGACACAAACAAGATTGATGTGGTTAATATGCTTTGATCCAAGTCGGGTCATACCTAATAACAAGCTAAACAAACACCAATACATGATTATTTGTTGATGAGATCATACAAATAAATAGTGACACCAATTTAGAAAATTGGTTTCCTAAAACTTTACTTTTGTAAAAGAACAATATTATATGGATTATTTGTTCATGAGATATTATTTGTTTGTTATTTAAATTGGTTAAATAATAACAAATAAAAGTGTGTTGATGTTATAAAATTAAAATTGGTTTTAATTTTATAAACTCTGAATTTAAGGAGTGTATTTTTTATAAAAATTTCAAAAGGAGGGAACCCTTTTTTTGATGAAATTCAGCTGCCCATATGGGGGCATTGGAACTCCTCTTTTGTCTTGGTCCTTGCAAGTCATTAGTCACTACTACACTCTTCCATCAAATACACCTTTCTCTCACACACACTTAAGCAAGTAGACTCTCAAAGAAGCTAAAACTTTTCAGATTAGAAGCTCAGAGAGGCTAAAAATTTTCGGATTTTGAAGGTGCTTTGGTAGAGAGTTTTGGTGTAGAGCTCCCTAACTAGCTATGTGTTTGAAGAGCATGTGGGTATCACATCTTGAGGCTTTCTCTTTTGGGGGCCGGACATTCAAGAACATCTTCTTCTTCAACTCATCATCCACGCATCTTGTGCTTGAAAGGTTGTTTTCAATGCACACCCTATGGATGTTGTTTTTGGTTTTTGATAGCATACTATTTCACAGATATATATGATCCTTATACTTGGGTTTTGTTTGAGCTTTCAAATGGTGAAATTTTCATATTATAAACAACATGTTAAAACCTTTTTCCTGCTCGTTAAACTAGCTTTGTTTTACATGTGACAAAACCCAACAGGGAGTAATTTAAAATTTTTTATTAAGTTTGTATAGAAATTTACTATCTTAAATTACTTTCTCAAAACTTAAAAAAAAATCAAAGAGAAAATGTTTGTGTTGGTGCAGATGTTATACCAGAGTATCTTAGCTAATGCAGATTCTTGGAAGCATAAGAAGTCCAAAATCAGTCAAACAATGGGAAACTTGTATCACTTCTGACATACAAGTCAATGCAAGAAAGAATTGATAACCCCAACAATAGTCAAGAACTTCATAAGACAATTCAATCAAAGACATTTCTTCATCAGAAGAAAAACCAAAACAAAAATATTAAGTTTTGATTAAGTTCAAAAGTTAATGCGGGTAAGTGCATTGGTTAATGCGGGTGAAGGTAACCCATGCATGTAACCAATGCGGGTAACTGTTTATGTCAAAGTGAAACTAATGCGGACAAAGAGTTTACTCTACCGTATTGGTGTCTAACAAGTATACATGAATAGTTTGAAGTGTTAAAAACCTATGTGGAACAAAAGTGTTCTACCGCATTTGTCAATGCGGATGATATTTTCACTTCCGCATTTGTTTTACTCATCCGCATTTGTGGATATATGTAACATCAACACTTTACATGAACTTTCAAAATGAATAAACAAGTACTTAATATCTTCTTTCACCATGGATGATCAAGAAATGTAGAAATTTTATTCAACCGCATTTGCTATAGTGAACAAATGCTAAAGAAGTTTGATCAACCGCATTTGCTATAGTGAGCAAATGCTGAACAAGTTTCATCAACTGCATTGGCTATAGTGAGCATGTTAGGATCTGGTATTTGAACAAAAACCAACTGATTAACGTGTTAAACCAAACCAAATAGTGCAGAATCCTATTTGATTGGTGATCCAATCAGTGAGAACGCACGTAGACACAATAATGAATTGAATCTAACGTCAAGAATCGATTGAGAATCGATCTATAGCGTTCTAAGAACTTGGAGTATGAACTTAGAGGCTTCTGGATGGCTAGGGTACGTCTGGAGTCGAAGTGGATTCAATGCTTACGTTTTTCCACAAATTAGGTGGTATTATAGGTTAGGGTTGCTCATTCGGGCAACTGAACCATTAGCATGGTTCATTCGTGCGATTGAGCCATGCGGTTGTGTTGCACCCTCAAAGTATCATACATGCCAACTCAATGGGTGAATTGATGATTGTTCAGCTGGAATCCCACAACTCCAAGATGCAATGCGGATGAAGATCTGCAAGAAAAATAACAAGTGTTATCTTCCGCATTAGTCAATGCAGAAGACAAAAATCTGATGCGGACAAGCGTTTACTCTTCTGCATTAACTAGAAGAACAAAAGAAGATGCGGACAAGACTTTGATCATCCGCATTGACAAATGCGGATGACCAACCAAATGCGCACAAGTATTTGTTCATCCGCATTACCCAATGCGGATGACCAACTTACTAATGCTGATGATCAAGTGGAAATGCTGATCAAGATTAACTCATCCGCATTTGTCAATGCGGATGAACAAGTAGAGATGCAGATCAAGACTTAGACTAGTTTCTGATGTAATAGGTCAGGGGTAGTTTAGTCATTTTGTAAAGGCATCTTGTCATCTGTATAAATTGAATAGTTAACGTCGTACTGAGGTGACGGCTGATAGATAGAGAATTTTTGCAGTAATTATTCTGTGTAACTTATCAACTTTCATATATCAATACAAACAACATTTATGAGTAATTTTCTTGCTTGAATGTTCTTTGATTGTTTGTTTCCGCCACTCAATCATTGACTTGATTATCATATTCGATTCTCAGTAAGAATATCACTCTTACTCAAACCCATTCAATTGGTATCAGAGCTTTGGCTCTCGATTCTCTTTGAGATCTACGCACAGACTGAATAGAACTCGATTGATCTGATAATCAAGTTGCTAGTAGTGGATATCACCATCTCTACTTAGCAAAGAACAAGAATACTCCTATCAAACAGCAAGAACACTCATTCTGAACCTCAACAGAACTGCTTGAACAAGTTGGACTCATCAAACTTAATCAATCTTAAAATCAACTAAATCTATACTAACACAAATCAACATGGATTCTAACAGTTACTCTGAAGTAGGTCATACACCTAAACCTCCCATGCTTAAACACAAATCTGAGTTTAAACAATGGAGAATACGGTTTAGAAATTATATCACAGGTGTAGATCCTAAACCTCCCATGCTTAATATGTAAGGGTTCACATATTCCTTTTACTCTATCAATAGCTCAAGCTGCACTGTACAAGATTGCTAGAATACCAATTAAAGACTTAACTCTGGATGAAGATGACTATATAAAAATCAAAATTGATCTTAAAGCATACTCTATTTTGACTGAAGCACTCAAAATGGATGTGCTAAAAAGAATGCAAAAATATGGAACTGCTAAAGCTGTTTGGGATGCTCTCAAAATTATGTGTGAAGATACCAGTGAAGTTGCTAAAATTAACAAAGACAAGTTGGTCAATAAGTATGAAACCTTCCATCACACCAAAGGAGAATCCATATCAAAACAACTGCATAGATTTGTACAGTTGGTCAATGACTTGGAAATTATGGGTGTTTCAAACAACATTAAAGAACTCAACAAGAAAATGCTTCACAGTCTGCCTGAAAGTTGGAAGCAAAATGTCACAATGTTGAAAAATACTTTTGATCTTGAGAGTACCACTCTAAACATTATGATAGCCAAGATTGAAGCTTTGGAACTTGATGAACGAAGCAGAAATCTGAGTGGGCCAAGAGTGATTGAAGCCTACAAATTCCCTTTAGAATCACATTCTGTTGAAAATGCTTTCATCACAGAGGAAGATGACTTCATCTCATCAAGAGATCAAATGAACAATACTGGGTTCATTGCATCTCCATCATTCAATCACCATTCAACTTCAGCACAATCACCAAAAGTCTCCACTGCACCTCCAATCTCTCCAGAAGACTTAAAATCAGAAGAGCAAAAGGCAACCTACCATGCCTTTGTTGCAAGTTTTGAAGCATATCTTGGGGGAAGACTCACTTCTGCCCATTTAATACAGAAAGATTTAGAAGAATTAGATCCTGATGATGTTAAGGAGATGGGTCTATAGTGAAAATGCCAATGATTGCCATAAGAGCTAAGAAATTCTTGAGAAAGGGAAGAAAGTTGAGCCTGAATGAGAACACAAAGTTTGGTTATGACAACTCCAAGGTAAAATGCTTCAACTATGGCATGACGGTCCATTTCATAAGAGAGTGAAATGCTCCTAAAAGAACCAAACATTCAAGGAACTCTCCTGGTCAATCATCCTCACAGCCCAATTCAAGCTATCACTCAAACAATCAACAACAGCAGTACCATCATTCTCAACATCAACAAACATACCAGAATCAACCACAGCTAACAAATCAAGCCCATGCAAGCAGTCAGCCTTCTGCCAATGCCCTTGTGTTCAAACAAGATGGGATATGTGACTGGAGTGTGTATGCTGAGGAAGTCAAGCCTCAATTCCAGAATCATGCTCTCATGGCTCATATCAATGATGGACCATTTGCAATGCCTACTGAGGTAAAAACTAACCTTTGTAGTGAGAAATGGATAAATGAATTACAAGAGTATAGAGAACACAATCATAAACTGGCAGATAAAATGAAAGAAGAAAAGGTGAAGTCAGAAATGATGAAGAGAGAAGTAAAAAGTTTTGAAATCAAAATCAAATCTCTCATTTCTGACATAGAAAAATTACATGGTGAGAAATACAATCTTGCAGCTGAAAATGAGCTACTTACTGAAAATTTAGCTCAACCTAAAGCTCAACAATCTATGACTGAAGTGAAACTTGAAAATGTTCAAATGTCTTCAGTCAAGCTTTAAGAAAAGCTGGATTCACAAAAGGATCCAAAGGACATGTCAGGGATTGGGTACAATTCATGTCCTCCACCATACAATGACAATTACACTGTCATGCCTGACTCTGTATCACTCTCTGAATCAAATGAACCTTAAATTGTGGAACCTAAATTAGTAGTGAAACAACTGACAAATCCTCAAAACAAACCTAATGTTTATTTTGAAACAAATGAGGACAAAATCAAGTTAGGACACCCAATCAAAATCAAAGAGTGTTTTGACAACACAGTGATTGTCAAAAAACCATCAAGCTCTGTAAAAGCAATTGTACCTTTTATAAAATTCATACCATCTGTTTTACACGGAAAAAAGAAATATGTCAAAATAGTGAAACCCACTACTGAGAGTAGTTCTGATAATGAGATTGTATCTCCACAAAATTCAAGCAAATCAGAAAAGGTTTCACTGAAAAAGAAACCAACTGTAAAACTGAGTTCAACGCATAAAACTTCATCAGACCCTCAGTCATCAAAATTAAGGCAGGGAGTTGGGTTTGATATCTGTAACAAAGAACATGTTGACCAGTTTAAGAAAGAGGTGAGAAGTAGGTTGAAGGTATAGAAACAACCCAGAAAACTGAACAAGAGTAGTATTGTGAAACAATTTACAAAAATGGCTAATTCTGATTCATCACCTAAAGAAAAGGAAGTGACTCATCAAAAGAAAGTATCAGTTGGGTCACTCAAAGAAAAATCTGATTCGAAAAACAAAGAAATGTATTAGATATTTGTGACATGTTCAATCACAAGACAGATAAATGCTTCTTCAACCAATATTGTTCTATCTGTGATATGAACAATCACTCCACCAAAAATTGCTATTTCAACAAGTATTGTTCAATCTGTGACATTAACAATCACAATACATCTGATTGTTACTTCAATCAGAAGGGGTTGAGAATTCCACAACACAAGCCCATCTCAAAAACATCTACTGTGATGCATTCTATCAAATCTCATCTTCATAACTCAATCTAGGACTCCTAGATCAACAATTGACAGAAATAACTCGAAGGATTTAAGGAAAGGTCAAAGAAATCATCTCACAATGAAACACAAACTTGACCTTCCCAAGCAAAAACCAACTTTTGATAAAAAACTCGGGCTAAATTTTTACACAGAAATAGAGACCAATGATTTTATTATTCATCTGAATCCTTAGTAGATGTGGATGAGATGACTCAGCCAATTCATAACCAAAAATCTCCCAAATAACCTTCATCTACATCACCATTCAGAGGGAAATACCAGGAGGTGACTATCATGAATAGGAACGGGAAACCCAAGACCATCATGGCTTGGGTTCCTTATTTTAATTAGTTCTTTTTGTTTGTAGGTTCATCCACACAGGTCTAATAGCCTATGGTATGTAGACAGTGGATGCTCCCGACATATGACTAGAGAACGTTCCCTCCTTCATGATTTCAAGTACATACAAGGAACTACTGTACCATTCGGTGGAGATTCAGAAGGTGGCAGGATTACAGGAGAAGGATCTGTGACAAATGGGATGCTGAGCTTTGACAGAGTGAATTACTGTGAACAACTGAATTTCAATCTACTAAGCGTGTCTCAGATCTACGACAAAAAATATTCCACTCACTTTACAGACACTCATTGCTACATTTTGAACCTGGATTTCAGATTCCTGAAGAATGGGTTGTCTTAAAGACTCCAAGGAAGAATAATACATATGTCTTAAACCTATGTTCTGCGTCGCCTAAGGAAGAAACATGTCTTTTGTCTAACGTATCATTTGATGAGTCACAGCTTTGGCATAGACGTTTGGGGCACACTAACTTTAAAAATATGAACAAGTTAGTCAAAGGAAACCATGTAATTGGTCTTCCTCAAAAGGAATTCAATTTTATTGATCAATGCTCAGCGTGCCTCAAAGGAAAACAAATTAAATCGTCTCACAAAACCAAGCTGGTAAACACTAACAATACTCCATTAAAGTTACTTCACATGGATCTGTTTGGACCAACTCATGTAATGAGTATGGGAAAGAATCAATATTGTTTAGTGATCAATGATGACTTTTCTCGATTCACATGGGTGTTCTTCCTACTTCATTAAATGAATCATCCCAAATCATTCAAGAATTTATCACTACAATTGAAAATCAACTTGATCTCAAAGTCAAAATAATAAGAAGTGATAATGGTACAGAGTTCAAAAATGAAAATATGAGTTCCTTTTGTGCAACCAAAGGCATTGCTCATCAATTCAGTGCAGCTAGAACTCCTCAACAAAATGGGGTAGCTGAATGGCCAAATCAAACACTGATTGAAACAACAAGAACTATGCTAGCCGATGTTAAACTGCCAATCACCTTCTGGGCAGAAGCAGTTAACACATCATGCTTTGTGCAAAATCGAACTCGGATTGTTAAAGAAAGTAATATGACACCTTATGAACTGATATTTCATAGGAAACCATTTATTGGATTCCTCAAATCATTTGATTGTCCAGTCTCAATATTAAACACCCGTGATCATTTGGAAAAAATTTCATCTAAGTCTGATGAAGGATTTTTTGTAGGTTATTCTTCCGTCTCAAAGGCTTATAGAGTGTTCAATCCTAGACTGAACATTATTGATGAATCCACAAATGTTCAATTCAAGGAACATTAGTTTCCTAAATCTACAAATGGTCCTGATTTGTTGTTTGATATTGACACTTTTACTAAATCATTTGACCATTTTCACTTGTCTGATGCAGGAAATATACATTGAGGTGATGCTTCATCAACTGTAGAAAGAAGAGAAAATTATCCATTGATTCCACCTACATCTGATGAACATATGAATGAAGATGTTCCTCTTCAAGCTGATCCCATCAGACACCTGTCATAAAACCTTAGTGTTTCTTCGGAAGAAGGTCCTAGCCTTGTACCATCTCACTCAGATGACTTGTCACATGAGATCAGCAATCAAAAACAGGCTTCTCATCCAGAAGAAACTCAAGGCACTTCAAATGATGCAAGCAACCATAGTGCTGCTGAAGATGTAGCAATTACTGAAACAGAAATTGACAATATTCATAATTCAACAACAATACAAGATGATTGTGCCTCTGACCATAATGAACTGAATGTCTCCAATCTTGATGTAACTATTGCTGGTGACACCCTTCCAACCACAAGAATACACAAGAATCATCTAGTTGAAACCATTATTGGTGATCTTAATGAGAGGGTGACAAGAAGCAAGTCCAGTATTGCAAACATTTGTTTGTTCTCGTGCTTCCTGTGTCAAACAGTACCCAAAAACATCAAAGAGGCGCTTCAAGACAATAGTTGAATTGAAGCAATGCAGGAAGAATTGCTCCAATTCAAGAAGCAAGATGTATGGCAGCTGGTAGATCTTCCCGAAGGAGAATACCCTATCGGTACCAGATGGGTGTACAGGAACAAGACTGATGATAGAGGGATAGTCATCAGAAATAAAGCAAGACTAGTGGCACAGGGATACACTAAGGAAGAAGGAATCGACTACGACGAAGTGTTTGCTCCTGTTGCCAGACTAGAAGCAATCTGAATCTTTCATGCATATTTGCGTCCATGAAATTTGTTGTTTATCAAATTGATGTAAAGTGTGCCTTTGTGTATGGAAAGATTGCTGAAGAAGTCTATGTGAGTCAACCACCTGGCTTTGAAGATCAAGATTTCCCTCACCGAGTTTACAAGCTTGACAAAGCTCTGTATGGTCTTCGTCAAGCACCAAGAAAGTGGTATGAGACTCTATCATCCTTTCTTCTTGAACATGGGTATGAAAGAGGAAAGATTGATCAGACTCTCTTTAGAAGAATAAGAGGGAAAGACATGTTGTTAGTCCAGATCTACGTGGATGACATTATATTTTCTCGACAAACAAGCAACTCTGCAAAGAATTTGAAGATCTTATGCAGTCAAAGTTCCAAATGAGTGCTATAGGGGAACTCACCTTCTTTCTAGGGGTGCAAGTATAGCAAACAGTAGATGGAATCTTCATCAATCAATCAAAATATGTAGAAACCATGCTAAAGAAATTCCACTTTGCTGACTGTCAGTCTATCAGAACACCTGTAGATATTAAAGTGAAGATTGGACCTGACCCTGAAGGCAAATTAGTGGATCAAACTCACTATCGATCAATGATAGGTTCACTAATGTATCTAACAGCCAGTAGACCTGACATTATGTTTGGTGTTTGTGTGTGTGCTAGATATCAAGCTGATCCAAAAGAATCATATGTGAACATAGTCAAGAGGATATTCAGATATCTAAAGGGCAAACCAGCTCTCAGATTATGGTATCCAAAAGAAGGAGAATTTAACCTCTATGCCTACACAAACAGTGATTATGGAGGATGCAACTTCAACAGAAAATCCACTTCTAGCGGTTCTCAATTTCTTGGTCCCAGACTAGTATCCTGGCAATGCAAGAAGTAGACAAATGTGTCTGTGTCCACAGCCGAAGCTGAGTATATTGCTGCTTCAGCATGTTGCTCTCAAGTTCTCTGGATTCAAAACCAGATGCTTGATTATGGTTTTAACTTTTTGCATACACCAATTTCTATTGACAACACAGCTGTTGTCTTTATAACTAATAATCCAGTTCGGCACTCAAAAACAAAACATATTGAAATTAGATATCATTTTTTGAGAGACTGTGCTGAAAAGGGTTTAATCAAATTGATACAAGTACCAACAGAAAATCAATTAGATGATTTGTTTACCAAGGCATTTGAACCTAGTAGGTTTGAATTTCCGGTTCAGTCAATTGGCATGATTAACCTAGAGTAAAACAAAAAAAAGTTATGAAAAACATAAAAAATATTTTAAAACATCAGAAAAACAACAAAAAGAAATCAAGTTTTATGAAGAAAAGAATCTAGGAAATGATATAATTACAGTCGTTATATCATTCAGTGTGCTGAATTTCAAAATGTAAAAGACTGAAATAACTTACCAGATATGTTGGTAGGCTTAACTTGGAAGAAAAGATACATGCAGTGATGAATTAAAGAAATATTCAATTGTGAAACACTCATCACAAAGTACAGGTATGTATTGGCTTATCTGAATGCATGTGTGTGTAGTAACCTAAACACACCAGGTAATGATACTTTATGAATCTCTTTCACCACATCATGTATCATCTTTGTTTTGCTGAGCAAAGACCTGATGAAACTTGCACATAGTGCAGATGTCATGATCCAAAAGATTCCCAATGTGGAACACATCCAAAATTGGATGAATCAACAAAGTAATATATTCCAAGTGAATGAACAAAAGAATCCTATCATGGATCACCTTCCAAAGTGAAGTGAAAAGAATCCCAATGATGATCAACATGAAAAAGGATCAAATTAAAAGAATCCCATTGAGGATCAGTGAACATGAGATTTCATGACATAAGTAACCTGGTAAGAAAAGTTGTGAAAAAGTTCTTCCATGCATTGTATAAGGAGGGTTGATCATTTCATGCTTATGTGTGTGAGGTAGACATTGAATAATAAATCAACCAAAACATGATAAAAGTCATTTGCATCAAAATATCAACCAGGTATGAGATTAAGAGGACAAACATACCTTCAATCTTCAAGTTCATAATCATGTCCATTTAATCATAAAGGATGCACATGTGTAATGTAAGATTGATATGATCTCTACAAAGAGATTTTTCTCTTCATTAGTAATATTAATCAAAATAGTATTCAAAACTTTTAAAATCTTTAAAGTTTCTCTCCAAATGTGGACATAAACTTTAGGGGGAGTATTTTAATTTTTTGAGTAAAGTTCAAATTCTAGTTTATCAACTAAACTTTGAAAATCAAAACAAAAGGAATTTTAGTTGGTGTTGTTGCAATAAGTCAATCATTATATCTTAGCTTATGCAGATTCTTAGAAGCATGATAAGCCCAAGATCTGTCAAAATTGGGAAACTTGTATTAGTTGTAACATACAAGTCAATCCAAGCAAAAATTGACAACTCCAACAGCCAACTTCATAAGAAAAATCAATCAAGGACACCTCTTCATAAGATGAATAATCAATTCAATCACATTAACTTTTGTTTAAGTTCAAAATGTAGTGCAGGTAAGTGCATTAGTTAATGTGGGTGAAGGTAACCCATGCATATAACTAATGCGGGTAACAACAAATTTTGAAGTGCAACTAATGCGGACAATGATTTTACTCTACCGCATTAGTGTGTGAAGTAAATGTGAAGTTTACTTTACTGCATTTGAGACAGTTAACAAATGCGTATGAACAAGTCTATCGCATTTGATATAGTGATGTGTTGACTTGTCAACCGCATTTGTAGTTGTACACATGGAATTTGTTCTATCACATTTGTTCATGTACATATTTGGATATGGTAAAACACGTCATTCAACCACATTTGTTACAATGTTATTCTGGATTTACTACAACCCAAATGCGGACAACCGAAATTTCAAGTTTAACTTCCGCATTTACTACAACCAAATGCGTACAACCAAAATTTCAAGTTTAACTTCCGCATTTGCAAGAGTATACAATGCGGATAGCCAAAATTTCAAGTTTAACTTCAGCATATGCAACAGTGCACAAATGCAGATAGAATAAAATCAAAAAACAAAACTTCCGCATTTGTAACAGTAGAGTAATGCGGACAGCCAGTCAAAAATTAAGCCTTCTGCATTAGCTACAGCCACAAATGCGGATGACCAAAAGTAGTCAAATGCGGACTGTCAATGTCAAAAGTTCGTCTTCTGCATATGCTACAGTTAACAAATGCGGATCACCAAAATCAAACAAATTAACCTTCAGCGTTTGCTACAGTGTTGACTGTATCTGCTTGTAAACTTGTAAAATTTTTCAAATTGTATTATTTGACTATTTAAAGGAATTCAAACACGTCACTTAATACTTTTCAAATTTGAGAGAACTTATAGTGAGACGAGCGCAAAACTACAGTACACCACCATCAATCATCATCATCATCACAAACATTCAATGATTTTGTTGTGTTTTCATCTTTAAACATTCTTGTCATCGATTCAGAACAGAAGTTATTTCGAAGATAAGGTATTACTTCGACAGATTTTGAAACCAAAACCTAAGTCTCGAACTGTTACCCTAAATCGAACGATGAAATTGAAAATTATTGATGAACACCAAAATCAAAGTCATTAGTGTGATGTAATACACATTTTCGATGTCAATAAACATGTAAATTGATAGGAATTCGACTAATATTGAAAACTATGATAACCATGTTTACCGAGAAAAACAGAGCAATGAGAAAAGGAAAATTGTGAAACAAATCAAAGTCAAATTAACAAATCAAAGCAAAATTAAAGTCAAAATTGTTAACTAACACACATGTATCTTGTGCAGATTACATGGCAAACCTTACATGGAGCAAGCTCCATAACGTCAGCGGTTACCTAAACCCTCATGTGCCTGAAGCCGAAGGTCTTAGAGATATGATGAGATTCCTATCTACCACAAGGGTAGCATATGCCATAACAGTAAGACCAACAATCTATAAGAATACCATAAGGTCTTTCTGGGAATCAGCTAAAGTGGTTGAAGAAAATGGAGTGAAAACTCTAACTGGCAAGATCAACACTGAACTCACTCTGAGGATCACAGAAGAATCAGTTAGAAGATGTCTGCAATTCAATGATAATGCATATGATCCTCTTGAATTGGATGATGAGGAGATAACCATATTTTTCTCTGAAATTGGTTATGAAGGGAGCTATGAAGCCAAACAGATATTGAAAGGATTAGTGGATCTGCCCCGGAGATTCCTAATTCATATGTTCCAACATTGTCCGTCTAAAAGAAAAACACGATGGAATGACATTCCAGTCCTCACATCTTTTGCAATATGTGCTCTCTACACCAACAGAAGATTTAACATGTCAGCATATGTATTCAATGGCCTAATCTCCAACATTCAAGAAGGGTTGAGATACAAGTTTCTAATGTACCCCAGATTTATTCAATGTTGTTGGACCAAAAGAACCAATGAGCCTGATCAGAAAAGCCTCTAAGTCCCACAGACATTACAACTGCTGAAGAAGATCACAATAGCTGAAGACATCAGCTGATTACAAGGTCTGAAGACAAAGTCTGAAGACAAGAACTGAAGACCACTACTGAAGACAAAGTCTGAAAGTAAAGAACTGAAGACAAAGTCTGAAGCTATCGGCTGAAGACAAAGTCTGAAAGTAAAAGTCTGAAGAACAAAGTCTAAAGAAGAAAGACTGAAGACAAAGACTGAAGACCAAAGTGATCAGTAGTTGTCACAACAACTGAACTTATCAACTTCAGTAGTTGTCACAACAACTGAACTTATCAACTTCAGTAGTTGTCACAACAACTGAACTTATCAACTTCAGTAGTTGTGATGGTTTCCTTTCAGTACTTGTAATTTACTTTTCAGTAGTTATAGTTTCAGTAGTTTAGTTTTAGTAGTTTTATGTTTTTGTACTTAAGCATTCTCTGAGATGTAATCAGTAGTTGAGAACATTCTCAGTAGTTTGCATAGTTTCAGTAGTTTGAATAATTCTGTTAGATGTCATTATCAAGTGACATCAGCAGAGGTCACATATCCTATATAAGGAATGTTGACCTAATTGTAAAGTGTGACATTGGGCCATCACGAAAGCATATGAATGAAATATCTCTTTTGCAGAATACTCTTTTTCTATAACCATTTACTGTTACATTGAATATCAATTGTGTTCTTGTGAATTGTTACTTCGTTGTTCGTACTTCGCTGCAATACTCTCCATTTAATCAAACTTAGATCACTGATCCTAACAAATGGTATCATAGCAAGGTTAATCATTGATCGATCTAACAATTGATCATTGAAACTGCTATTCAATATCTAAGTTTGATTGAATTAGCATATTTGCAAGAATTGGTTATAGATCATTGAATTTCAGCTGCTTTCGTTTATCTGCTTTGAGCTTTCTCTTGGTTCATATTGAGTTTGTTGTGTTTTGCACTAAATTAGTTAAAACTTAATTGAATTTGGTTGAATCTGAGAATGACTACTCCTTCTAATGACCCTCACAATACTGGTTCCTCAACCAAGCCTCCGATGCTGGTTAGGACTGAGTATAACATATGGCAACGAAGAATGCTTCATCACCTGTCTGTTAATAGTTCAGGTTGTTGGACATCTGTGGTACATGGTCCACACAAGCCTATGGTGAACAATCCAGAAACCAACCAAATGGTTCCAAAGAAGAAGGAACAATACTCAGATGAGGATCGAAAACTGTTTGAGATTGATGCTAAAGCGCATGGAATTCTAGCCATGGCACTGCCGAATGAAATCTATTCTGGGCTTATGCATCATGAAAATGCTCATGACCTCTGGAATGCATTGAAGGAACAATTTGGTGGAACAGATGAGGTCTTAGCAAACAACAGAGAAATCATTGCCTAACAATATGAGACATTCTCTCATAGGAAGGGTGAGTCACTGACTCAACAGTTTGAGCGTTTTTCCTGTTTGATCTCTGAGCTGAAAATGGTCAAGCATGATTACACTAATAGTCAGATGAACAACAGATTCCTCAGATCACTGCCTAAGAGATGGGACACATATACCATTGTCCTACGCTCCAATGCAAATCTGGATAGTCTATCTCTCACCCAACTCCATGGGAAACTGCTTACATTTGAAAGAGAGATAGAGCAGAAAAGGAAACTGGCATCATCAGGAAAGCTCACTGATGACTTTGTACCAGGGAACACTGCCTTGGTTGGTCATGAGTCAGAATATGCTGCATCAGAAAGCAATTATGATGAGCATATAGATTTCTCTCAAACGGTTCAGATCATGCATTTGTTAGTGTTGACAGTCAGTCAGGCTGTAATAGTGACAATTTGTATTTCATTATGGATGATTTAAAGGGTATTGCTGATGATGACTTAGAAGAGATGGATATTCTAAGCCAAATGGCCTTGATTAATATCAGATCTCAAAAGTTCTACAAGAGAACTGTAGGAAATTTCCAGGACTCTCTGGCAAAACCAAAGTTGGTTTTGACAAGAGTAAGTTGAGGTGTCACAAATGCCACAGGCTTGGACACTTTTCAAGAGAGTGTAGATCATCTGGATCTAACTACTCTGCACCCTTTGTGACTTTTCCAAGCAATAGTCCACA